>NDXB01000934.1:13366-25539 GCA_002631895.1 Agapornis roseicollis
CTTTTTCTCTTTATTTTTTTTTTTTTTGTTTGGTTTAATTTTTTTTTTTTTTTTTTTTTTTTTTTTGCTTGTTTGATCACTTGATTTTTAAATGTTTTAGATATATGCTCTTGAACTTGGGAAACTGAAATGAAATTGGGTCAGCTTAATGAATCTTCTAACCCTTAAAAAGAGTTTTGCACAAACAGTTTTTCTGTGATTTTATAAAATTCTTGAAAGAACTACTGAAGAAAAAGGGGTAGGAGAAAGCCATGAAGACACAAGATTGTGGTAAAGAGTTAAGAGAACAGATAAAGTACTCCTGAATTCTCCTTTCTGCCATAGCTTGTCAGTTTACCATTTGCTAATGGGCAATTGTTTACAAATTTAAGACCTCCCAATATTTAAAAAGTAAAAATAAGATACCATTCGTAATTCTTTAGAAGGACAGTGATAAAAAACCACAAGTTCAAGTAGCGCTATTGGTGCTTGAATTTGATTGCCTAGTTTATGTTCTTTTCATTATTTTAAACCAATTTAGGTAATAGTCAATATTAAATTAAAAAAAAAATCCATTATTTGGATGTGGTGATTTTGAAATTGTAGCCCATATTCTAGTAAAGGTAATTTTAAAAGAAAGTTTTTTTGTGTGTTGTTTTGGATTTGCTAGAGAAGGATCCTAACCCCCTGAGTAAATGTTAGGGGTTATTCATAAAAAAAAAGAAATAATTGAAAAATAACTTCACTAGCATTCTTATTACAAAAAATTGAAGGCAGTGGTGAAGCACATAATACACAGACAATAGCATCTACTCAGTTGCTAACATCTGCTCAGTTGTAACATCTGTCTCAAGCTTTGCCTACAGTAACTGTCATTGCACACAGCTGCAAAGACAATGAGAGACTTTGTGAAAGTAGCTAATTGTGTAATATATTTCAGAGTTATGAAATTATTTGCTTAACTTAGGTTGCACCATAATAAATTGTGCTCACAAGACTGTTCGTAAGAAAATTATCTTTATGCACCATGTGTCCAGCACTTTGTCTACTGTGGGTGCTAGTATACTTGCCCACACTATCAAAGGCAATTGCTCTGATTCTTTATCTGTCATATTAATAATTAGCATTTTATGCCCTTAATATTATGTAAAATTTCTGAGTCCAATGAAACTCAAAACACCATTCCACGTGTTCTTTGGCTGATGAAACAAATCCTTTTCTATGTGGAAACTCTGGGCAATAGTACAGAGCATATTATTTGCTATTGTTGTTCTTAGTCGTGCTATCTATGTGAAGGGATGAGATACTTCATACAGGCCTTTGGAAACTATTAATTCAATATTATGCTCAGTTATATGACTGGTTTATAATGAACTGCTGTCATTTTTATAAGCACTAATACTTTAATTAGGTCTATATATCATTCCTAATTATAGAAGGCAATTATTGATAGTGAAAAGAATTTATCAGCATATATATACATAAAATATGTGATGAGTTTAAAAATAGTTTAAAAAAACATTTAATTTTACAAATGAAAATTTTGTTTTGTCATAATTCTAAAGTAATTCTTCTTTAAATAATTAAATGATAACATAGTTTTAGAAATATAAACTAATCTTAAATACAGTTTCTATGCAATCATAGTTAACACAAAATTCAACTAATAATTTTAAATCCATTTCTCAAATTTTATTCTGCCTAGTCAAAAATGGACAAATACAGGCCAAAAGGATTCAGAAAAGTATTTTGTGTAAGCTCATTAAACCACAAGTTCAGTGAGATTTCTGATTTACTTTTCTCTTTAATTGGCTTTTGTAGGGAAGGGAAAGGAAGGGAATCTGTGTTAAAATATATTAACCATCTTTTAAGTAGGGCCTCTTAATGCAGTCTGTGACTGCAAAATCTGCATGGTAACCCAGTGAAGTGCAGTATAGGCTTATCCAGAAAAATTTGAACTAGAGTATTCTAGAAGGAGGAGAAAAATTAATGTTCCCAGTGGTGTATTCAGTTACTATTTAACCTGTAGTGGGTGTACCTGTATAGTTTCTGAGATATTCTTCCAAGAAGAAAATTTGCCACCATTCTTGGATGTCCAGTATTACAGTCTGAAACAACTGTTGTAATTTTTGTTGTATGCATTCTTTGTTTCATGGGGAAAACCACTGAGGAATCATCTGGCAGTCAGTAGAGTATATCTTGTCTTTGTGTTTCGTGAAGAAAAAGCCCTATTGCGTACCCCAAGCTCATTACCCTTTACTGACATAACATTTCCTGTACTCAGATGAGAACACTTTTTCTGCACAGAAGAATAATTGGCAAGCTCACCATTCTCTTTTCTGTTGGCTGTTGACATACAACAATTTGGAATAAATGGTGAAAAGAATAAAGGAACACCCAAGCAGATCTCAGTTGCTAAGGAGTTCATTCAGCCTTTATAGCAGCTTTATAGCAGTGAGTGGTACACAGGGTAGCTGTTACATTAGTTTTGACATAACTGTGAGAGTCTGCTATGTGAGTCTTGATTCCAGATAACAGTGTCACTGTGTTTTCTCTGCTTTTCCCAGTGTGAAAATCTATTTGCTTGAATTAAATGTTTTGAGGTTTTTATTTGGGATTTTTTTAACTTGAAATCAAATTCACATAATGCTTCATGTGGTTTACTAATAAAGCCACAAGCTGTGAGGTTTTGTTTTCCAAATTTGTATTAAAAAAGTGTTAATCAAGATCTAAATAATGTAATCTATATCTGCTATTTTGTGAAGTTGTTTACACTACCTCAATTTACAACTAAACTCACAATCTGAAGATTTTTCCTTATGCTGTCTGGGTAAAAATAACATAATTTTACAATATAACAAAAAGGTCATGCTCTTATTAAGAATAAACTCATTACTCTGCAGGTCCTAGTCGACCCCACAAGTCTTGACCCAGTGTTAAACATTCTAAAATACACAGTTCATTAGTGTATTTCTAAAGGAAGAAATGTTACCCCCCTAATCAGTGTACTTTTAAAATATAGTGTCCTATTTTAGAAAAAAAAAAAAAAAGACAAACAAAACCCCCTATCAGTAAGATAACAAAATAGAGTGAGGATTTTACTGTTTTGAATAACACAAACACACTGCTTTAAAGGTATGCCCATAAGTGCTGGATGCCCACTATTTAGAATCTCTGTTAAACATTGTATGATGGTAGGCCTCCTAAGTTCATGGACCATTGATCCTCAAGTTTGGTATGTCTTCTTGCATATACAAATCCAATTAAATTTTTTATCAATACAGAATTTGTATGGAGATTTTTTTTTTCCCTCACTGGTGACCTTCATAGGCATATATTTTCTTTTATCCTTATTTTTTAACTTTATAACTTTTAGGGACAATGGGGGAGAGAATGTACAGATTTCAATTACTTCTTTTACAGAAGATCATGTTAAAAAGAAAAAACCCAGACCCTTCTGAATTTTGCTCTCCAGCCATGTCTGTAGTCACTAGATGGCCATTACTCTGTTATTCTTACAGAGGTTCTTTGTGTCTGTAATTTTAGATTTGTTATTGCTTTACTTTTTCTATTGAAACTTCTTTCCAAAAATTATACAGTATTCATTCACTAGTCTTCAGTCTTTCTTTGGGGAAGTTTTCTGTTGGTGTTGGCTTTACATAGGCCTTTATAAAATTTTCCTCAACTGTTATAAGTTATCTTCACGTCTCAGATCCCAGTTGACTGTCATTCTACCTCACTGCTTTTTCTTACAAGCAGAAAGTTTTCAGTCTTTCAACACCTGACATATGGCACAAGCACTTGTGAGAGATCAAGGTTTAAACAGTGATGCGCTGTTAATTATTATGAGAAATAGGCTTTCCAGTTCATAAATTCCCATAAGCCTTTTATATTTTCCGAGCAGCAGTTCTCATTCTTTGACTTATTTAGAAACTGCCTGATAAGTTGCTGCACTATTGGCCGTAAAACTGCTCCTGGGACCATCCTGGGGCCAGGTTGTTGTGGGGCTGGCAAAGCCTCCTTATATCATTCTGAATGATTTTTATTTCAGGTCATATTGGTATCTGAGGAATTTCTACGTGGATTTATATGGGCAAATAAGGCCCTGTACAAATTCCACTGTTGAGATAGCATATAATTTCACATGTAGATCTAATATATTGCATACAAACTGTTCCTCAGATCTTCCATGTCACCCCCTGCCCTGACTATGGTATGAGAACTAAATCCATGTAGTCAAGTTACATAGCTCATGATTTCTTCCATAAGAATGTAGCAAAGTTCTCTTTCTTCATAGTTTTAAAGGGACTTCTAGAAGTCCCTCACAAAACTTATCTAGAAAAATATTTTTTTTTGTTTTGTTTGTTTTGGGAATTTTTAATATTTACTTATTAATTCATTTCTTGTTATTTTTTTCTTTACAGGAAACTCACCCAGTTTCCTTGTGAAGATTACTGGAAATAGGTGCACCAAGCTATCAGAAAATATTTCAAATAACCAGCAGGCAAGGTAGGCAATGACTGACAGAAAGATTAACTTTTTCTACTGATTATGGCATTACTCCAAGCAACATAAAACTTTTAACACATATAGTTATAACTATTTTTTAATTTTTATATTCTGCAATGCAAATAAAAAAACAGATTAGAGACAATGTGGGCCCTCTTCAGGAGCTATCAGAAGACTACCTGGCTACCCTGGATTTGGAAAAGGCTGAGGTTTTGAATGACTTCCTTGCCTCAATCTTCAATGACAAATGCTCTGACCACATCACCCAAGTCTTGGAACACAAACACAGGGACTGTGAGAATGAAGACACTAGACCCACTGTAGGAGAGGATCTGGTTCGAGACCATCTTAAGAACCTGAACATGCAAAAGTCCATGTCGAGACCATCTTAAGAACCTGAACATGCAAAAGTCCATGGAACCTGATGAAATCGATCCTCGGGTGCTGAAGGAGCTGGCGAATGAAGTTGCTAAGCCACTGGCCATCATATTTGAAAAATCATGGCAATCAGGTGAAGTTCCCGAAGACTTGAAAAGGGGAAATATAACCCCCATTTTCAAGAAGGGGAAAATGGATGACCCAGGGAATTACAGACCAGTCAGTCTCACCTCTGTACCTGGCAAAATCTTGGAGCAGATTCTCCTGGAAGGCATGCTAAGGCACATGAAAAACAACAAAGTGCTTGGTGACAGCCAGCATGGCTTCACTAGGGGAAAATCCTGACTGATCAATTTGGTGGCCTTCTACGATGGGGCTACG
The DNA here is from genome assembly GCA_002631895.1 of Agapornis roseicollis. Lineage (NCBI taxonomy): Eukaryota > Metazoa > Chordata > Aves > Psittaciformes > Psittacidae > Agapornis > Agapornis roseicollis. The sequence goes on from NDXB01000934.1 coordinate 18,614, forward strand.
GAATTGATCAACAGGGGTAGAGCAGTTAATGTCATCTACGTGGAGTTGTGCAAAGCGTTTAACACTGTCCCACACAACATCCTTGTCTCTAAATTGGAGAGACATCAATTTGATAGATGAACCACTAGGTGGATAAAGAACTGGCTGGATGGCCACACACAAAGAGTTGTGGTCAATGGCTCAGTGTCTGGCTGGAGATCAGTAACGAGTGGTGTCCCTCAGGGATCGGTGTTGGGACCAGTCGTGTTCAACATCTTTGTTGCTGACATGGACAGTGGGATTGAGTGCGTCCCCAGCAAGTTTGCTGATGACATAAAGCTGTGCGGTTCGATGGATATGCTGGAGGGTAGGAATGCCATCCAGAGGGACCTTGACACGCTTGTGAGGTGGGCTGATGCCAACCTCATGAAGTTTAACCATGACAAATGCAAGGTGCTACACTTGAGTTGGAGCAATCCCAGGCATAGTTACAGGTTGGGCAAAAAGAAGATTCAGAGCAGCCCTGTGGAGAAAGACTTGGGGGTGGTGGTCGATGAGAAAATGAACATGAGTCGACAGTGTGCGCTTGCATCCCAGAAAGCCAACCTTATCCTGGGCTGCATCAAAAGTAGTGTGACCAGCAGGTTGAAGGAGGTGATCCTGCCCCTCTACTCTGCTCTCGTGAGACCTCACTTGGAGTATTGTGTGCAGTTCTGGTGTCCTCAACATAAAAAGGACATGGAGCTGTTGGAACAAGTGCAGAGGAGGGCCACGAGGATGATGAGGGGACTGGAGCATCTCTGCTATGAGGACAGGCTGAGAAAGTTGGGACTGCTTAGCCTGGAGAAGAGAAGGTTGCGTGGAGACCTCCTAGCAGTCTTCCAGTATCTGATGGGGGTCTAAGGGGATGCTGGGGAGAGACTCTTCATCAGGGACTGTAGTGACAGGACAAGGGGTTAAAGGGTTCAAATTTAAACAGGAGAGGTTTAGATTGGATATGAGGTAGAAATTCTTTCCTGTTAGGGTGGTGATGTACTGGAATGAGTTGCCCAGGGACGTTGTGAGTGCTCCATCCCTGGCAGTATTCAAGGGCAGGTTGGACAAAGTCTTGTGTGTCATGATTTATTGTGAGGTGTCCCTGCTCATGGCAGGGGGGTTGGAGCTAGATGATCTTAAGGTCCTTTCTAACCCTAATTATTCTATGGTTTTATGATTCTATATTCCTGTGATATTGAGTTTATTTAGTTCATTTGCTCTGAATTAATACATGTTTTATTTACACATCATTCATCTTTTCAAATCTCCTTTTTAACAGCATAGACTCATAGTATATCTCAGGTTGAAAGGACCCATTAGGGTGAAGTCCAACTCCCTGCTCCTCACAAGACTACCTAAAAGTAAACCATATGACTTATCGTGTAGTCTACCATCATCATGGTATTTGAAGATCATAATACAAAGTAGACTATTACCCCTGTTGCACAGTATTGAATTTCCTTATTCCTTTCTAAGTAGTCTGCTAGTGTAAGAATTAGCATTTTAATGTATGTCTCAGAAACAGTTTGTTTTTTTCTGATAGTCACTGAATTGTGTTAATATAACAACAGACAAGACTTCATACTACTTCTTTTCATATAGTCTGACCATAATTGGGACATGACAGCATATAAGGAACAATTCTGTAACCTGAGAATGAATTATATAAGAAAAAAAAGGATTAGGCAGAAGGGTTTTTCCACCTGAACGGGCTGTTTTGTTTTGGTTGCATAGTGTAGCTACCAAACCAAAATACAGCTGTGGTTCCAAAAAAAGCAATACTGCACTTGAGCACAGCTAATGATGTAAATGCCTTTTCTAGCACAGAAATCTTTGCATCCTGCAGTAGAGTTTAGTTCACACATGCCCATAGGATACAACCACCTTATATTCTAGTATCATTCACTTCACAGTGGCCCATCAGGTTAATGCTATCCTGCCTTCTTTATAAAGGCTTTGCTTTGACACCAAATAAGAACTGATGACACATCTAGTCACAAAGTCTTAGTAGTAAAGTGGTGTAATGCCCACTTGTTAGGCACCTTCCCCTTAAGGCAGCCATGCAGTTTCCTGTATTTTATTGCATTATGTTATATTCCCAATTATATTGGAAGCAACTGAAGAAGTCACACAATTTTAAATAAATATTTGTTGCTAGATGTTAGGGAAAGTGTATTTTTTATGTCCTTTCCCCTTTTGAGTCAAAACATGTTTAAAATTTCTTTTTAGTTTGAGCACTAACTTTTACAACACAGCAAGATTAAGGAACTGAACTGGCATCTGGTAAAGGGTCATAAGACTCTATTGTAAATAAACAAATAAACATTGAGTAACATAAACAAACACATACCAACAAACTTCCCCCAACCAACCAACTAAACAAAAAACCCCCAAAATATCAGCACTAAAGAATTAAAAAACAATTATTTTCAACAGAAAAAAGATATAGTTGAACTCTGTGGATTACTGAACATGACTGAAAGCTAAAATCACATTATGATGAAACTAACTGTTAGGTGTTCCAACCTAATGAGAAGCACTTGGACAAAGATGGATTTTCTTTTCTTACATATGTATAGCAGCTCATTCTAAGATTACACTGAGGTGACACAAACTAAATAGAGAAAATATTTAATATAAGAAATAAAGAAAAACGCAGTAGAGAGAACTCTAGCTTGTGTGATTTTTTTCAGAACATAACATGATTAACGAACCTTAATGTAATTGGAAATGCTACTTACAATGAGGTGCATGCTACTATAGCAACAAAATGTCTTATAGGGGAAATTTTTATATTTATTTACATAATTTTCCAACAATAACATTAATTAAATTACATCAACAGATGAGGCAGTTATTAAACTCTTACCCAGGAACAGTGTCTTGGCAGTACGTAAGAAAATGCTTTAAAGGATAGTTTCTTTACTTATCACTAATTGCTTCCTCTTTTGGCCAGCTGTCATAGAGTTATCTCCCAAATCATGTAGTAGTGAAAGATTGTTGTACTAGCAAGTCAGTGTTTATGTGTAGTAGCAGACTCTTATTGTTTTTCCTTTTTAACACTGTGGGAAATCACAGGCCAGGCAAAATTTAAAGAGTTTTTCAAGTCCTACTAAAAATTATCTGGATTTCGAAAGCTTGACCAGTTGTAAGTGCTCTATATATTCTGCTCCCTGATGTAGACTTTTCCCTGTTTGTGTCCTTTCTAGTTGCATATAAACAACATATTAAATATATTGTTTTTAGTGGAAGCTATTATGGCTTTAGAACTTGAAGGAAAATAAATGTATAGCTTCAACCGTACAGATAATACTAGCAAATTATCTACCTCTCTTACAAAGAAGTTAGAAATTATTACAAAGTTACAGAAAGTGAAGTAGGTATTTTATAGCTATTTCGACATGCTGGCTGTAAAAGCCAACAAAATATTTCATTTTTGAAGTAATTTTATAGGGAGCTATTATGGATTATTGTTCATTCTATAAAATCAAGTCTTTCATGTTAAATCTCTGGCACAATTCTTTCACAGTGTGTAATCTAGCTTTATTTACACTGGACCACTCCTAACAGATGCTGACACCATCCAAAAGATGGAAATTAAGTAAACTTTTCAAAGAGCTATTTCTGAAACTAGTCCCAGCAGAAAATAATGGCTAAAGCCACTTCTCAGAGGCCTTCACTAAATTTTGTATTAGTTTCTTTGGAACAAATCTCCCATAACCACAAAACCAGAATGTTAAAAAGAATAAAAAATAGTTTGTACCCACGCTGCCAAAGTTAGAAACACAACTGAGACAAGTAAATCTTATTTCAGACACTTTCTTAGGTAAATTTGCAGAATGTTACATTTGCTGTTTATTTATCCATGGTATGCATATACTAAAGCTGCTGAAATAATCACCTTAGCTGTGTCTAGATAAAGAAAACCAACAACCAACCAACCACATTAATATATCAGCCTAAGGTATCTAAGCAAAACTAATTTGTAAGTGGTCCAGCCCAAATCATGGCCAAAAAACTAGTGTCTTCACTGTTTCATTTAAAAATCTGCACTCACTTTTTGTGGCTATACTTACTTGACTTTGTAGTGCATTGGAAGCAAGGACAAGTGTTCTCAGAGCTGGTTGGGAGATACCAGTTATTTGTACCAGGCTGCTACACAGACACTCTAGGAGAGAGGTAAAACCAAACACACGAACTGAAAAAAAGACCCCTATTTAATGGGATCTTTTGCATAAAGGTGATTCTCATGAACAGATCTTGGTCATTTGAGCAGGGTGGTGGGTCACTATCTATGTGTCCAAAGTTTCTCAAGCAAAACTTTCTCAATCTGGATGTGGTAAGAGTCCCTGAACCTCAGGTCTACTAAATTCATATACCCAGCCGGTCAGCAGTCCCACCTACTTACTCACACACATGCACAATGCCTGCTACCGACTCTCTTAAACTACATACAAACATCTATGTGATCATTCCAGAGCCTACAGTGTGCAGTTTCTACTGCCTGTTTACAAGTACCTCATCTGTGTACATTTTAGTCAACCCTACTGCAGGAATCACCTGGGACAGCTTCTGGGATGTCTAGGCTCTCCACTCTTGACATATTGCTCATTTCCAGTTTAACCAACTTGAGGACTATACTGTGCAGTCTCAGGCCAAGGATGGTCTCTAGATACTGCAGCAGAAATCAGACTTTACACCACAGCTGCAGGAACAGAAAAAGCAACAGAGCACAGGCTTCAGCCTAAATATGCTGAATTATCTCACCTGAACAAAAAAATTAATTTATTTGATAAACAATTAGTCAGACATATAATTAATATAAACATAAACTAAAAAATGTAAATCTCTTTCCTGTGTTTTGTGTTTTGGTTTCCTCTGAATGCCTTGTTTCTGTTATTCATTCAGTAACAATAACTGAAAATGAATTTAGTGTCAGCAAGCATTTGGATGGGAAAAACTTTATTGTCTTTTCCTAAATAAGCTTATTAAGGCATCAGATGAAACTGGCTTTCTGCCTGCTTTTTGGTGAACAGATTCACAGAACAAGGGAAACAACATGTATAATTTAAAACATTAGATGTTAATGATTTCTGTAGCCTAAATTTTTACATGTATTATGCAAGTACTGTTTTTTTGGGGGGAGAGAGGATTGATTTTTTTCTTTTTTTAGCCTGGACAATTAAATTAATTTTTCTTGTTAAGAAGAGAAGATAAATAGGAATTTTTTCTTGACCAAGCTTTAAATAAATATTGCTTACTAGATGATCAGTAAATCAGAAAGTTTAAGTAAATCTCTCTTCTCAGCCCAGCTCCTTTCAGGAGCAATTGTATTTTGGACCTGTCTGAAATTTATTTTTAGCAGTACCAATGCATAATAACATCAGGTCTAAACATGATGTATCATAACAAAACGACTAAATGGTTAAGTGCAGACTATCAATAATAAATCACTCAGTCACGCATTCACAAACAAAAATGTAAAGTAGGAAGAAACACTGCATCTACTGAACAACAGATAAATATTATGTAATAATGAGTTATCAAACATCTTATGTCTGAAAAAGACTTAACACCTATGGACCATAATCAGCATCTCTCCCAGAATGCAAGGAAATACTTCAGAGAATTGGACACACTAAACAAGCCAGGTACTGTTTTCATTACTTATGGAACCAGAACAAAACCAGTCTTACACGTTCCCTGCTGAAGATCCTGATATGGAAGGAATGAAATATTGGGGTTAAATGGCAGAAAAAATGGAAAGATATATCTATAAACAGATAAACTGAGATTGCACTTCCTGACTGAGAAAATAGATAATTTATCAAATGTTAAGGCTGAGTAAAAAGGGTTATAACATAAAATCTCCAGAGAATGTCTTCTAGAATTTTAGATAGGTACCAAAACAAATATGCACATAGAATCATAGAATGGTTAGTGTTGGAAAGGACCTCAAGATCATCTAGTTCCGACCTCCCTGCCATGGGCAGGGATGCCTCATACTAGGTGATTTCACCCAAGTCGCATATCCTCCAATATAAACCAAAACAGTTTCTAGGAGTCAGATTTGTAAGCACTATGCTTTTATTCTTAAAAAAAGAACAGGTCAAAGCAGAGCCTTTTAAGGACTGTTCATGAGAATATTAGTGATAATATCAAAACAACTACTTGCAGGTGTCTAGAGAAAAAATATGACATCCTAAAGATAAAGCCTATGAAATATTAAAATATAAAAAAACCATCAATACAAAGAATAATCAGAACATAGTACAGGGTTCTGCAGTGAAAATTCACATGTTGTGTGACTTGTTTTTGTAGATTAACAGACAGTGAAAGAAGTAAACATTTGCATTAAAACCTAGACCTGTGTAAGCCTGATGATTAACAGAATATAGACATGGGTAATAATATCCTTTAATCTTGAATAAAGACACTGCTGGAAATTAGCATGAAGTACTTACTAGGAGAGTCCCAAAGGGAAAAAAAAATAATTAAAAGAAATCCCTTATTATTGACACTTTAAGGATGTAATTGAGCTGCATAGCTTGTTCTAAGACATTTTAGAAAGTATCATGAAGAGGTTCCTATGCTGAGAAAATTTCTAACTGCTGGAATGCATAAGAGGTACTTTAAACAAATTGTCTTTCAGAAAACAGCACAGAAGGTTCTGCACAATAGTAAACGGGTTAGAATTATTTTGAAAACTCTTCCATTCCTATCTGATGAAAAACACAAGAAAACATTGAACAAAACAATAGAACAGTGTAACAACTCACATCTGTATGCTAATAATGTCACCAGATGTAAGAGAATGAAATATAATTCAGTTTATTTAAATACACAGGGAGAGAAGTACGGAAGTCATGGAGTGGAAAAACAACTTTTTTTTTTTTTTTTTTTTTTTTTTA
>NDXB01000935.1:3160-19723 GCA_002631895.1 Agapornis roseicollis
AAAAAAAACAAACAACAAGAAAAAAAAAAAACAACACAAAAATACCTAGATTAATATCTGCTAGAAAAGCACATTTGAACAATTACTGTACAAAGATAATAAAAAAAGTCACACTCAAGCTAAATCTAATATAATTCATTTAGCACCTATGCAATACAACAGTGATTAGCACAGAAAAGCACACACAAAATTAACCCTCACATATCTCCATGTTCAAGTACTGTGATTGAAATAAGGCCTTAGCTACACAGTAAACAACAAAATGTGCCTGTCAATTTGCTGAATATGCTTCACTGCGCCCTGAGCAATATAGAGAAATTGCAGCAACAGACATAGCTGGAAATTTCAAAAGAGTCTGACAAATTAGAATTCCATAGGCAACCTTAATCCTAGTATTCCATTATGCTTAGACATTTTTCAAAGTGTTCTGCCAGGAGATTTCCAGCATCTGAGGTAAACACCAAAGGAGGAAAGATTCACTACATTTTCATACCAAGTGCCAGGGATCAATAAAAACAAGATGGATCCAATGGAGGATACAGGGTGAACCAGGAGGTTCAATCAGGAAGAGCAGGAGACAGGGCCAAAGGCAGGATTGGAGAGAAGCCACCTACCACAGAGGACCAAGATTCACCAAGGAGTCAGAGCTAGAGACCAGTCTGTAACACAGATCCGAGGCACATTAAAAAAGCAAGGTTACCTTTAAAACCTACTCAAGGGCCAGAGAGGAGACAAAACTGTTGTACTACATTCACTTGGAATGTATCCAGAACACAGTCAGAGAAAGACCTGAATACAAGCAAACCTCAGATAAGTACTGGCTATCTTGGCCTGAGTACAAATAGACCCATAGGCAGGGTGGTGGGGGAGTGGGTAAGGCCATTAGGGCAATTAAAGCTAATTAGTGTACTTAGGGCCCTGGCACCATACCCAACAGGGATCCTGAGTAGGGTCAGAAACTTCCAAACTAGCTCTTTTATTGCCAACAAAGAGTTAACTGATTCATAAATAGACAAGATTTTCATCCTGGGTAAAGTGTGCAGCTGTAGTTGTGGTCAAAGCAGCTTCTACACATGCAGACTAAATTTCTATGAGTAAGAGAATAACATGGCTAATCAGGGTGGATTTTTATCAAAGTGGCAAGAAGCACATCCTTGATCCCAGGCTCTTGCTGAGTCCTTTGCCTATCTTTTTAGCACACTGACTTGTGAAAACACAGCAAATGCTGTGACTGCTCTATAGCAGTGTTGCTTGCTGTCTGGCAGTTAGAGTTAATACTTACTCTGCTCCCCCTTAGCTGATACAGTAACTTCATTTTTCTCCCCTATGCAGTTGATGATTTTTACAAAATCTGTGATTATTTCATATCCTTGAAACCAATGAAATTGGCACTTGGAGACAAAAGAAGTAGGGACCAATATGACAGCATGATTGACCAGGTTTCATTTCTTTACAAGCCAAGTAAAAATGTATCAGCCATGAAGCAGGCAGCCAGCATAGAAAATTTCAGCCTAAAAGCTTCATATTGTCACTGGCGTAAGGAATTAGAATTTATGCAATTAAGGAAAATATTATGTAACATCTTCTCTCCCCCACCTTGCCATCTTACACTAGTATTTCCATAGAGTAATTGAAATCAAGTAATTACATAAGAAAACTGCCATAAGTATGGATAAAATATTAGATCAGTACACTGCAATTAGATCAATTGCACTATAAACTGTAAACCAGTAATGTTATATCAAAAAGTATCAACCACTATTAAAACAAAAGTGTGTGATGAAAACAGCCCTTGTGCTGCGACTCTGTTTTATGCTAAGTCGATAAAAATATAGTAGTAAATAGAATAATTAGGCATTTCAAAAGAAGTAACAGACAAAAAATAATAAGATGCTGTGTCCTAGACTGTGTTTCCATTTTGTATTTGATTCAGCTTGATCTGCTTGACATGACTGCTGTCTGCTTTTAGATTTTTTTAATTTTTCAGATTTTCATCCACATCTTTTTTTATGCAGCTACAGAAAAAAAAAAAAGTGCAAAGACCTTTTAAAATTATGCTGTACAAGGAAGCAAATGCACAAGCTTCATATAGTATTAAAATACTGTTACATAATAGTGATGTCAAAATTTAAGCCTGTAAACACCTTCTGGTTTCTGCACATTGAAAGTTATATGTCTGTCCACAAACAGGCAGTACTATATGGTATACAGGAAGCAGCAAAACTTGCTGAAGTAATCTTGGAAATGTGATTTATACTACAACAAACTGTAGAAAAGTATTTATTGCTCCTCTGCACTCTCAGCTATCCAGCTGTGTTTGCTTTACCACTTATTTTATATAAACTACACTTACTATTTTAATCTTTGCAAAATTCCCTGTGGATCTTATTCTAAAAAGACCATATTGACAGAAAAAGCAGTGAGGAATGCTCACAGAATTCACCAAAACAAACTAATAGCTCCTGAAAGAGTGTGGCTTCTCACATACGCTGATGCTATAATTTATTAAACCAAAGAAAAATGTGGGTTATTTATTGAATGCCAGTGTAATTAGTCAGTTAGCTGAATACTGTGAATTGCTGAATCATCCTAGCTATCAGTAAAACTAAAGTGTGCTCAATAATTACAATGACTTCTTTCAGATTAGTATCATCATGTCAGAGAATCCCAAAACCAGGAAATAGTTGAGGTTGGGAGGACCTCTGCACATCTCTTGGTCCAACCACCTCTGTTCAAACAAGGCCACCTAGAGCCCAGGGCCATGTCCAGATGGCCCTTGGATATATCTAAGGAGGTAGACTTCCACAACCTCTCTGGTGAAACCAACAGTGTTTCCTGATGCTCAGAGGGAACTTCCTGTGTTTCACTTTGAGCCCATTGCCTCTGGTTCTGTCACTCAGCACCACTGAAAGGGGAGCCTAGCTTCCTCCTGTTTGCAATCTCCCTTCAGATACTTACATAGAATCACAGAATCATAGAATAGTTAGGGTTGGAAGGGACCTTAAGATCATATAGTTCCAACCCCCCTGCCACAAGCAGGGACACCTCACACTAAACCATGCCACCCGAAGCTTCATCCAATCTGGCCTTGAACACTGCTAGGGATGGAGCATTCACAAACTCCCTGGGCAACCCATTCCAGCATCTCACCACCCTAACAGGAAAGAATTTCTTCCTTATATCCAATCTAAACCTCTCCTGTTTAAGTTTGAACCCGTTCCCCCTTGTCCTGTCACTACAGACATACATTAATGAGATCCCCCTAAATCTTGCCTTTTTCAGGATGAGCAGTCCCAGTTCTTTCAGCCTTTTCTCATATGTGAGATGTTTCAATTTCTTCATCATCTTTGTGGCCTTTCTCTGGACTTCCTCCAGTATGTCTCTGTTTCGCCTGGCTCACTTGAAAATATCTGCCTCTGGCATTCTCATTCTGATTATCAGGTTTATACATTTTACTTTTTAGTGCATATATAAACTTCAAAGTCCAGCACATAAGCCTTCCAGATCCTATTTGTAGTTGTATGAAACAGATGGATAGAAAAGCTGTTGCTCTGTATGTACTTACTTAGCATTAAGTTTTAAAACCACCAGACTAATTATTACCATGTTTGTTCAGAATACAAAAAATGAAAGATGCGTGTCAGACATTTCCTCCTTACAGCACAGATTGCCATTTTAGGATAACAGGGGTTTGATCAAACAGGTAAACCTGTAGTTTGTGATTCAACAGGGAGACATAGTCAATATGAAAATACAGGAAGTACAATGCAAGTTGGTACCTCACTTGAAAGAAACCAGTGCTTGCTACAACAGATGGGCCAAGTTGAAAATCACAAGGAGAATTAAATTATTGCTTTACTTTAGAGAATCAAATGACTGCTTCTGTAGAAATTTCCCCAAACTTTTTTTTTTATTTACTTATTCAACACCCAGAATTCCAGGCATGTTTGTACCAATAAGGGCTCAAAAAGACTTGAAAAAAAAAAACAAAACATTTAAAATCTGCTCCTCCAATACATTTGTTGCAACTTTGAATTTTTTTTTTCAAAATTAAAGGTATTCCTTGGTTCAATAAGATGAACAACAAAATTAATAGCCTATGTAAGAAACACATCTCAGATTCTCTCTCTACTGGAAATAAATACTTAGCAGTGCTTTGTGTCCAGTATGTTTCCACATGGTGGAAATTATGGATTTCTTATCACTTCTGGAAAACAATGATCAAAAATATTATAATCAACTAAATATTATACAATGCTAATATAAAAAAACCCTAAAAAATGCTCTATACAATAGCATAAAAATTATGCAAGTATCTAGTTTGAACAGAATGTTTAGCAGTGTCTTGATTTCTTTTGGATGCTTTCAGCTTTTGCTTGGGAGATAGATAACCCAAGCTTTTGCTTTTGAAGGTAACCAAATCACAGACATCAACAGTTTGGGGTGTCACTTCTAGTAGAGCAATCCAGGATTATTTCCTATTAGAATAAATTCAGTTTAATATGATTTAACATTATATATACATCTCTGATTGATTCCACTAACCATTTTCTATTTTTTAATGCATATCTTGTTCAGTGCAAGACAAAATTCAGTATCCAGAAATACCTGCTGACAGCTCAGCTGCCACCAGGGACATGCTAAATTATCTCATGTTCAATAATTGTATCCATGACTTTTTCTAAATAACTTCATAATATTTCTATCTGCAAATGAATTAATTAGATGTGTAGGAAATGTTAATGAGTTTCCCCTTTTAAGCTCTTCTAGGGTGCCACACTATTCTAAGGTGACACATTTGTACATATCTGAAATGTAATTCTTCTAGATATGAAGTAGTAATATACCAGGAAGATCAGGACCAGTTACCCCACATCTCTTATAGAGAACCATTTACACTGAAAAATGATTATACAAATGAATTCTGATTTTGAACTGCTGCTCTTAGTTTACAGCAAACTAAAAATAATGGCTGTATAAATCTATATGCCATTTAATTTCCTGCCTGGATTGAAATGTTACTTAAAATGAAAATCAGAAGAAAATTTACTGAAGTTAATATTTACTCTCCATTTTGTAAATGCCTTTTATTAGTATTGGTTTGCCCCAAAGTTCTGTATATTGGAACAGATGAATTTAGGGTGGTGAGGCGCTGGAATGGGTTGCCCAGGGAGGTTGTGAGTGCTCCATCCCTGGCAGTGGTCAAGGTCAGGTTAGACAAAGCCTTGGGTGGCATGGTTTAGTGTGAGATGTCCCTGGTTCTGGCAGGGGGGTTTGAACTAGATGATCTTAAGGTCCTTTCCAACCCTAACTATTCTATGATTCTATGAATTTATCCATTTTAATCACCTTGATCTTCAGCCTTCTTACACAAGTTCTGTTAATTTCAATTCCATTTTTATGTAAGCCCTTATTCTAAATTTCATTAATAGCTTCTTGCAAGGGAGGGAATGGATATTTCCACATCTGAATATCTGAATCAAGAAATCAAGACCCTTCTTTTATCCAACTCTAGTAAAGAGGAAAAAAAATCTTGAAAAAAAAAAAAATGCCCAAAACAAGAACTGGGTTTCTCCTGGACAAAAATCCCTGTCATTTCTCAAGAGCTTCTGAAAGTTGTTTGAATCACAAACACACAAGACAGTAAAAGTTGCCTGTCCAATTTTATGCTTAATAATAAATTAATTAAATAGTGGAAGACAGAAAATGCTACCTTCTTTCCTCTGGGGTTCTATTTAATTGCAATGGCAAATCAGAACGGACAACAACATGCTAAATATACCTTGCTGGACTTCCTGGTATAAAAGGGCAATGTAACAGACTTGGGTTACTTAGAAGATATCCAAGATGCTCTTCTACATCTGAAACATCTGGACTAGAGGAGGGAAATGAGGGAAGGAAGGGAATATGGGCATTATCCTCCTTAACTGGAGTAATGACTAATCAGAATGTATAACAGGGGAATGTAGTATGTTTCCATACAGAGATTATGCTTGAAATGTCCAGTCACTCTTATTTGGGCCCACAGTAACAGTTTTTCCAATTATTCCCTGAGCACAAATCTCGTTTACCCCAATTGTCACTGAAGACCCCTGCAGTTACTGTTAAGAATAAGGCATTCATATTGCTTCAGAGCACACATAAGTGTTGAAAAGCACTGCATCCATGCACACATGCATGCACATGAAAAGCAAGCCTTGTTTGTTTTTAAATGGGAATATCACATAATTAAAACACATTCTTATAATAGCAGAGAGGTTATTTTAGGAGGACAATTCTACTTTTCTCAATGAAAAAGTAGAATTCACAAGGAACAGATTTTATAAATGGTTTTTACAGAACTGTGCTGGCCATGACTCCAACACCTAATCTCTAATTAAAAGGGTCGGACTTTTACTGACATTTATTTTTGCATTTTATCATACTAAGAATATCTGTATAAATACAAGGCCTTAGTATCAATGGGCCATAGCAGCGAGGTTTCTGTTCACTGATGTTATTTTAAGAAAGCCTAATGTTAGACTTAAAGTTTCATTGGGCATTAATTCCTATCATGTTGCTAAAATTTTCATTCTCTAAACATAATTTCTGGTTTTTAGTAGAACACAAAATATTTTTTATCTCTGCTTGATCTCCATTTCTTCAGTACCTAAACTCACATTTCAATTATAACTTATGCAAATACTTGAAAGACTTACATTGCAAGCATCCTTGTTCTAAACTTCCTGAACTGCGGTTTCTCATGTGATCAGGTTAGCTACAGTAAGACACATTCACCTTGTGGATTATGTTAATATAGTCTTTGAAAACTAACCCTATGACGTCACACAAACATTTCATATATTCAGACAGAGTTTTTCTGCTTAACAATTACTTAACTTATGGCATTGAGAAATAAGCATTCAGAGCTTTACCTGTACAGCTCCAGGCTGCAATGGGAAGGAATCATAAAAGACTCAGATGACATTTAATTTTAGTGAGCAGACTCCAGGTTACTAGCAGAATATATCTGCATGTATGTTACTGAATTAAATTTACTGGGGAAAGAAAAAAGGGTAAACAAAATTCAGAATTTTGTATAATGCCACAGAAACAAAAAAAACCTGGCACTTTAATTTCTACTCTTACAACTAATTTTTCATGTAAAATGTTGAGACAACAAACTAGGGTATAATTCATAAACTCAATTCCTTTTTCCTCACCGGTACAATTTTGGAACTTTCAAAGGAATTGATCTTGATGGCTAACAACAGAATCAGAAATTCTGAAGTGAAGCAGACTCTAAAACATTTAGATCTTGTGTTTCTTCATGTTCATCCATTATGTATAATACGAACTGATGTTGTGAAACAGAAAAGTAGCTTCTTTCACCTTCTGCCCCACCACAATTATATCCCCAGGAGCCCTGCTGAGTCACTCTGCTTCCAAATCTTCATAGACAGAGCCTCAGATGTTGCCCCAGGGCAGGCAGCATCATCCTTTTTGATTCCAGTCTTTTTCCCTGTCCTTTGCATTTCAAGTTTCTTTCTACAGCCCCATTCTAAAACTCAGGCCCAATACCTTGATATCATAGTTTGTAAATCTGAGACGCTTTCCTCAGCCCCTGTCAGAAATATGTCAGATGGCTCACACCTCTTGAGTGCCAGCCAGAACCATGTTTTTTGTTTCAACAGCAGCTATAAAACAAGAAGATGGTATATTCCTTAAATCTGATAAGTTGCATGACATATATTATGATAGTCAGTGGCTGTCAAAGTAAAAGCATAAGAAAGTAATGAATTTCCTATGCTCAAGTAGGGAAAACGAGATTTTAATCATGGTCTTATAAAACAAATACAAGCTGTTCCATGAAGAGAAGGGCCCACCCATTTTTAAGTAAATGCAGACTATACAATATTAATTACCTCTAATAATTGCCAAGTATTAATAACATTAGTGAAAAGTAATTGTATTGAATTATATTACCTAGTACAATTGTTGATTTTTTTTTTAATAATTGATATCTGAAAACACAATCTTGCAGTTAAGAGCTATGATTTTCTCACATTGCCTAGCAACCTGTGCAAATATAGAATTGCAGATGCAAAACTACTGACCTTTCTTTCATGACTGCTTTCCAGTGCTTATTATTTCTATCCTACATAGCAAAAAATAAAACCAGAAAAGAGATTTCAACCACTTGACTCTTCAGTAGGTGCTTAGCATTTCAGATAACAAAATCATTACAATACATTTTGCTTAACAGAAAAGCAGAAACTGTTTTTACCTAAGCTTAAAATATCGCTTACTAGATACTATCTCACTGATCGTTCAACACATACAGAATAGCTACTCACACTGCAATATCTGCAGCTCTTAGGAGCTGTCATCCATGCAGATTCCTTCCCAGGTGCACATGTATGGGGGGTGGTGGGGATAGGGGTGGTGTGCAGGGTAGGTAAACCAACAATATCCACTGATTCTATTCTTGTATTTTAGTATACCTGCATTCAGCCTAAGGGAGTGGTTTGAGCTATTTGTTTCTTTTATTTGTAAAGAAGAACTAAGACTATTCAGTAAATGGAAGAAGAGCACAATCAAAATGGTAAGAGCATGTTGAAGGAAGGTAATAGGCTACACAGTTTCATCCCATACTGCCAAACTACTACTTCCTTGACTACATGACAATATGTGAAAACTTTGACCTCTTTAGCTGTGGTTGGGAGGCTGAACAGTAATATGTCATAGAAGACTAACGAGCACCAACTAACAGCACTGCAATAGGCCTCAGAGAACCAGAAGTAAGATGAAAAGAGAGAAAGAGTAGATGGTAGCCATAAGATGCTGAAGACCTAGGTTCCAAACTGGAATTGGTAATGGGGTTATGCCAAATCCTCATACTTTCAAGACATACCACACTGCCAGTTTAGTTTGAAAGGGCAGTTCTGCAAGCCTTACAGAGGAACTCTGACTAACCAGTACTCAGAGCAAAGTATGGGATTCTCAGCCAGGACTGAGAACTCCTTATTTCTCAGGTTTCTCTCTCTATGAAGGTAAAGCCATTCAAAGAAAACTCAAAGGCCTAGAACAGTTTGTATGCCCTTTGTAGTCCTTTTTCGTTTTGTTTAGAAGTTTATCTTCCCTATCTTGTGGGAATATAGGCTCATAGAATCATGGAATCATAGAATCATGGAATCATAGAATAGTTAGGGTCGGAAAGGACCTTAAGATCATCTAGTTCCAATCCCCATGCCATAAGCAGGGACACCTCACACTAAACCGTCATTTCATTTAGGTCCAATGAGAGATTCCCAGTGTCAGACAGCTAACATTTGCTTTGCTGTTTCCCAGATTAGTCCTTCTTCTGGTCTTTTATTTTCTGTCTCCAAAGAAGATCTTCTGATTGATTTCCCACATGGTATCCAGATTGCACACATTAATATATAAGATTCCCAATGGACAATAGGGTTCTTCTCTTTACAGAACTATATTAACCATGTTGCATATTGAGAAGTTAACATTTCAGGAATGGAAAGGAAGAGCAAAGTTGGAAATGAGAGAATGAATACATTGGCCCCAAGTATTGCTACGTATAAAACATACATACATAGTTATTAATGTTGAGCACAAATTGCCCTCAATGTTATCAAGTAACCAATATGTATATTTTTCTAAATCATAGACATATTTAGAAATGAGCTTCATCACTGCTGCCAGGTGTGGTTTTATTTTGTGGATAAAGATCTATATTTCAGAGAATTATTCTGAAGACTAATGGGGTTTTATAGTAGCCTGTTGCTGGTATTTGTTTAGCATTTTATAGCTTTCAGTTGCCATGGCTATTAGTGCTATTTTTAATATGAACTAATGAAAATTTTTAATAGAGAAGACAGGGACTTCTTTTCTATTGGACTGATCTGAAAGGAATTGAATAGAAATCCTTTTAATTTGATATGCACAATTAAGTTGCTTTTATTCTATAGAAATATATAAGCATCTACAAATTTTGAAAGCAAATTTTTTTCTTCCTGGATAGCCATTTAATACGTGTCATTAAAATTATTCAGAGAAAACTACAATACTGATTAAGAAGTGACAAAAGTTTTAAATATATGCTCTTTAAAAGTATTGAAGCACTGTTTTCCAAAAGTTAGATTTCTTTAAGAATTCCAGCTTTTTTTGTGGGTTTTGTTTTTTTTTTAATGCTAAAGGATTCCATTACAGATTAGTAAATCCAAGCAATCAGCACAGTTTGCATTTTACCACACTACTTTTTATAAGTAACTAAACATATTTCTCATTTCTTGTTTTAATTACATTTGAAGACTTACTCATTGATTCTTTAATTGACACATACAGAATAGTATTTTTTTATCATTTATCACTCATAATATGATAATAAATGCTAGCAATCAAAATCTAAGCACTTCCATGGTTCTGCTATTTTTGGTGATATTCTGTATCATAACTATGCAATAGATGGAATAGTTAGTGATATCTCATCTAGAAATTTTTGGCTGAATAAGGATATTTAAAAATTATTCTCATTTTTATAAGAGCTTTCCTGAAAATTTCATCTATTCTGTCAATATTTTCACTCTGGGTAGATTCATTTGCCTTTTAGAGAAAATTCAGTTAGCTGTACTACTTAAATCAAAACTCTACTGCACACATAGTGACTCATTTCCTCTCCTGGGAAACATATATATTAAAGATATTAGTTACATTTTTAATGGATTATGGGAAGAGGCTCAAGTATTTTAGCAATAAAGATAATGGAATTTATGGAAACGTCTATATTACTGAGATACCACAAACTAGTAAGTGATGTTTTAGGCTGGCTGTTGAAACATATCAAAATCAAAATCCATTATGGAAATCTCAAATATTATTTTTTTTCCGATCTGCATCTCCAGATATGTCCACACCCAATTACTCTAATGATGTACTATGTACAAAATTTGCCCTGTCTTTCCAAGTTTCCTAAGCATGCTTTTGCTCTGATATTCCTAAAGAATGTATCTTACCATACTCCCATGGAACAGTAGTAAAGGCTCAAGTGCAGACCCCACTGAGAAAAGCTTTAGGTAGGCACATGGTTAGAACTTCTTCCTGGTAAGCCAAGTCAATTAAAAACCAAGCCAAACAGTAATCAGTTTCTAATCTTCCCACAATTGTACAGTGATGCAAGCTTACTGTTCTCATTATCTGAGATGGAAGTAATAAAATCTTTTCCACAATTGCATAGCTGTAATGTTAAAAAAAAGTCATGCACACTTTAATTCATCCCACTCTATAATACAGGGCACCATGACTATAGTGTGGAACCAAGAACCACAAAACAGAAAAGCAGGATTATTAATGTTCAGCCCTCTTGTGAGAAGACTCCACCTGAGAGCTCAGAGAAAACCAGTCTTTCCCTTTCTTCACTTTGGTGATCATGACTGCTATGTCACAAACATCTTGGTACCACCCTCTGGTGCTAGCCAGCTTAAGATAATTCCCATTTTTCACAGAAATAGGTCTTCAAGACTTACAGAGTTAATTAGAAGCCTTAGGTTTATAACATGATTCACATATCTCCCTTGAATTAGATCTGAGGTACAAAAGAAAAAGAAATCTTTACCTTAGCAGCGTTTTTTAAAACCTTCTGCTCATTCCATTAGATCACGTTTTAGTTAATAGATTTAAAAAATATGGCAAGATTTTTAGGACAAAAATCTCTTCTCCCTCTCTTCCTCCTCTCCCCTTCCCCCACCCCCACCCCCCCGTCCCTTCTGGATCAGGTGGCAGGGGTGTTAAAGAATTTATTTATTTATTTATTTATTTATTAAGAAAGATGAAGAAAGGTAAAAATATTGTTTATGATGTTTCTTACATAGACCTGAATGTGCTAAGCTGCGCAAACATACTTATAGGTTTATGGCCTGCCACAGAAGAAAGGATAAGGTGCTCTCCTTCACTTTTCATTTCTGTGAAAACAGTGAGACCATTTCTCTGAGCCTGAAAATGTCAGGTATGAGTCCAGAGAGATGTATTTTGTGATGGGAAGGGCAGGAGAAATATACAAAAATCCATGATTATTTTTTGCTAAAAACTAAAACCATTCCATTAAGACAGAATCAAAATGAAATCAAAATAAAAACATGTTCAGATCTGTGAGCATCTTCCCCCTTTCCATGCCAAGCTCAAATTCTATCAATGCTATTCTGGAAGGAGCCTACAACAATAACACGTGGTGTTAGTGACATTAACAGGGCACAAGAAATTATTATATACTTAATCCAGCCAAAGAGAAAGGCAGAATTTGAGTGATATGTCAGATATTGCTACATTTGATAAGAAATTCATCTAACAGAAAAGAACCTTCAAAATGTTTTTATGTATTTTGGGGTTTCTGGTGTTTCTGTGCTTATATACTTTAATCTGAAAGAGGAAAATTATGATCTAACTACACTATCAAGTTTCACATAACAAGTAATCACACTTTAGGTATTTAGATTTGAAGGGTTCATCTTCATGTATCAGTCCAGCTACCTCATACATCACAATATAACTTTGTGGTATTACTTCCCAGTAGTCTGCAAACCAGCTAAAGACATGAAAAGGGAGTTAAAATCTGTCAAGAAAAGAATAAATGTAGTGGTATAAGAGAGGGAACCAATCAAGTACATCAATAAACTTAGCGACTTCAACATCTGGGGAATAATATAGAAAAAAATTTAGAAGGGAAAAAGTATATAATAAGAATTCATGTCTAATAGACATCAAAAAACACCAATTGAAATCCATCCCTCACAAGCAATGGAATAAAAAATTCTCTTCTAGCTGCAGAGGATACAAACTCATTGATTCTAACTCAGTAAGAAAGATTGTAACATTTTCCATACTTCCTGAAAGAAACTCAGATGACGTCTTAAAAATTACTGATGGAGCCCTGCAAAACCATAGCTATGGTAGCAAAGCATGAAAAGAAAGAGGTAGGAGCTGTTTCATATAAACTCCTTCCAGCTGCTTCTAGCATCAAATGTCCAAACATGCCTTTTAGAACAAAGAAAGGTTTATAAAAAAATATATGCTTCTATGCATAAGATATTAAGGTTTATGGGGCTCTTTTTCCCTTTTTTTGGTAATTGGCAATCTCAACAGAAATTTGGATATTTTTCTATGGTGGGTCTTTCCAGAATTGTCCTGGCCTTCATTAAAAACTAAGTTGAGAGTATTAAGATAAAAATTAGAATAAATAGGTTAGATAAAAAGATAAAGTACTAATTTCCAATCAGGTATGCACACATTCTTAATTTTCTTCCTGTATATCCTCATCTCTTTCCAAAATATAAAAACAGATCTCTACATCATGTTTTGTGTTCTTATTCTGATTCCTATGATCTCTTTAACATCCTAACCTCATTTCTTAATGTAGGAAGGCTGTAAAAGGGCAAAACCCTGAAATGTCCAGACAATCCAGCACATTGAAAAAGTCAAAATAGTATCAGCAGTATGCAATTCTTTCAATTTCATAATAACTTGAAGTAAATGATAATTGCATTTTGTGACTTTAGTTTTCCTTAATGCTGTCATCAGGAGAAAGATATTATATGGCTCGATAAGTTACACTAATTTAATTTCTGTTATTATGCTGCCATTAAAGAATATCTCTTTGAAACAAAATATATTTGTTTTTGACATCAAAGCAATTTAGTTCATTTGTAACTTATGATATTGCAGTAAAGAAGAGATATAAGGACTCCCTGAAACAATACCTTAGCCTTGGCCATATTGACTACCATCACACACAAAACCAAAGGCCAAATTTCTCTTTCCATGTGAGCTTTCAGAAAAGTAGCTGATCTGAAGGCGTACTTTGTGTATATACGATGAAGATTGTGGAGAATGAACAGAAGAGGAGTCAGAAAGTGAACTGAAACCATCTATTGTTTTCCATAGATTCACTTCTGATTAAAATCAGTGCAAACTCTTTCTCAAATCAGTCATTAAGGAAGGATTTCCCTAGTTTCATCGTTGTTTCCTCAGCTTTTTTCAGTTTCCTCAAGGACTACAACAGGTCCTAGAATCCATAAACAAGCCTTGCTGTGGAACTAGGAATTTAATTCTGTTTCCTATATTTCATACAGTGAAACATACCAAACCATGGTAAGTTGTGCAGTTTTACAAGAGTTTCAGCTGGCTATTTTAACCATCTAAAGCTAAAAGCAGTAAGCTCCTTGAGCAGGGTGACTTGAAGGACACTGAGCCAGTTACAGTGGGAAATATATGCATTTCAAAGACCTAGGGCACAGGCATTTTGGAATGGAGTTGCTATCTTCAGGCCTTACCACATGCTATATGACTTTGCTTGTAGTTTATCTGGGCTCAACGCTGAATAGCACATCAATGACAAAATGACTCAGCTGGAAGAAGCATGAGACTTTAAAATCTGTTGTCACCTCAGAAGGGATGCATACTCAAGTCCTCAGGACGTAGTATCTTCTTTCCACCTGAGAGAATAAGAAGTCCTTTGCTGTCCTTATCAGGCACCATGCACAAATATTAAAAACAAAACTGGCACAGTCATACCTAAATCAAATTTTAGAATGTACAGTCCTTCAAGAAACATGGAAAGAACTTCAGTATTTTACAATACTTCAATAAGGCTATTATCTTGCACTAGATTTTGAAACTAAATTTTAGGGAATAATATAAAGACTAAAATTCAATGCAAATTGGTTAAAAGACCATACATGACCATTAAAGTTTTGGACTGTACAGCAGAAACCTTCAACTTAAATAGCTTTTTTGCTATGGCCTGCATTGTCCATGCCCATTGTCGTATGGAATGCATATTAGAGAAAATTACAGCAAACAATTGTATTATTATTAACATAGGCACTACATAAGCTAAAAGGGCTAAGAATAATAATAAAACATGAAGTAAACATCTCACATTATGGATTTCTTTTTGCATTAGAAGCATACTTACAGTTTGGTGTGACACACACAGATACTAAGGTTTCATGAACTCTAAAAAAAAGGAGCCTATGTATTTGGTTTAACACCAGCTTCTGTCAGCACTTTCCATCTATAATACATATTACATAATAGCATATTTCACTTTGCTTTAATTGTTGAAACAGAATTAAATCACTAAGTCAATATTGTTTTGCATTCAGCAGTGTTTTGGAACAGAATTAATAACCTAACATCTTAATTCATCTAAGAGGGGAAGGGAAGTAGAGAGGAGGAAAGGAGCAGGGACAAGGAAAACAAAACAGTTCTGTGATTTGGGCCTGAAGGCTTACATGCCTCATCACTCAAGGGAGTTGTCTTAAATGAGCAGCCAAAAAAATTGCTTCCCTCTACATTATGCAGTTCTGACGCAGGGATCTGAAGACTGTGCCTGAGTAGCACAGATATCAGCCATTTCTGCCATCTGTCCCACAGTGGGAATACCACATGAAATCAAACCACTTTGCTAAGTGATCATAGTGAAAGCAGCTCCCTACAGCTGATGAACTGTGGAAAGAGTCTTCAAGTTAAGTATTAGCCAGAAAGGCAAATACATTGCACTTCTAGTGGCAGAAAGATTTAAAAATTAAGAAATACAGTCACAGTAGTGCCACAAAGCAGTAAACTTCTTCCCTCTCACGTCATTCAGTGGAAATTAGGAAAAAAATATGAGTGATTATCATGGCAGTTAGGTGAAGTTCCAAATGACTGGAAAAAGGGAAATATAACCCCCATTTTCAAGAAGGGGAAAATGGATAACCCGGCGAATTACATACCAGTCAGTCTCACCTCTGTGCCTGGCAACATCTTGGAGCAGATTCTCCTGCAAGGCATGCTAAGATGCATGGAAAACAACAAGGTGCTTGGTGACACCCAGCATGGCTTCACAAAGGGGAAATCCTGCCTGACCAAGTTGGTGGCCTTCTATGATGGGGCTACGGAACTGATGGACAGGGGTAGAGCAGTTGACGTCATCTACCTGGACTTGTGCAAAGCGTTCAACACTATCCCACACGACATCCTTGTCTCTAAATTGGAGAGACATCAATTTGATAGATGGACCACTCGGTGAATAAAGAACTGGTTGGATAGCCACATGCAAAGCGATGTAATGTCAATGGCTCAGTGTCCAGTTGGAGACCAGTAACGACTGGTGTCCCTCAGGGATCGGTGTTGGGACCGGTCTTGTTCAGCATCTTTGTCACTGACATGGACAGTGGGATTGAGTGTGCCCTCAGCAAGTTTGCCAGTGACATCAAGCTGTGTGGTTCAGTGGATATGCTGAAGNGAGAAAGGAGGGACAGAACCCAAACTGACCAAAGAGGTATTCCATACCATAGCACGTCATGCCCAGGGGGTAACTGGGAGTAACCCGGAAGGAGGGGGGACTTCCCGGTCGGGCTCGTTTTCGGCAGGTGGTATCGTACCTTCTTCCCTTGTTTTCTTTGTCATTGTTATTATTGTTGGTGATAGCGATAGTGATTTGTGTTGTACCTTGGTTACTGGACTGTTGTTATCTGACCAGTGGGAGTTCTTCGGCCCATTTTCCTCCCACTCCTCTGGGAGTGAGGAGGAAAG
>NDXB01000935.1:19872-45006 GCA_002631895.1 Agapornis roseicollis
GGGGGGGGGGGGGGGCAGGAAGGAGGGGTTGAGTGGGTGAACGTGCTGCCTGGCTGGGTTCAAACTACAACAGAGAGTTAGTACAGACAGCTGCCCCTTGAGCCTCTAGAAATTAAATGTTTCATTGCTCTGACAATCTGGTAGACAGTTTCTAAGCATGTTGTAATAAATGCTGCCTCATGCAGTGCACTTTTTACATGTATGGTGGAGATGAGTTTGTGTCCTGTCAGAGTGAAAAAGCATTCGTAAGCTAAAAAGGGTTTGTTTATTAAAATAATATGAATTCAGAAGGTGTGGTTTTGAGCAGCTGAATATATAAAAAGGTCTGCTTTTTGACATTTGACGTGTGTGCGTACATATATTCATACAGCCCCAAAAGCTGTGATTTTAACAGGTTGGGTTTCCTGCCCTTATTCTTGTTTTCCTCTTTAAGTATGGGTTCCTTGAATTGCCATGTCTGTCTTTATCAGGAGGCCTCACTGAAACAGTGTGCATCCTCCCTCGGCATGCTGGGCTGGCAATCCCAGAGAACAAATCTTTGCCACGCACATGAAAGCTTTAAAGGAGATCTTCTGCTAGCTAAGGACAACTTGAGCCCAGCTGCCAAAAGCAGGAGGTTGTCTCAGCTGTTGGGTTTGGAAGCATGTGCTTAGATTTGGCCAAACCTTTCATCTTGTGTCCTGAAATACCTGCCTGGGGATTATGAATGAAGCTTTCTCTTCTGGAGCTGTAAGCAGATGAGCCTTCTGAGCAGCAAAAGATAGCATGGAGGAACTACTTCACATAACTTTTCTCAGCATGATGCACAGATGACTAAATCTCAAGCTTATTTCATGTCACATGGTTGGCTTCCTTCTCTTCAGAAGCTGAATTAAATTTCCTTCATTTTTTGAAGGCTGGTGTCACTTCTCAAGATTACACTGAAGGTATTTTAACCCCTTGCGTTCAGTGAAAAGAAAATAGCCTTCTTTTTTATGTATTCCTGGGTTCCCTTTGATGTTCAGTGTTAAGCTTCCATAATGCTGCCTTCTTAGGGGAAATACAAAAGAACTTTCCCTAAAAGCTTTAGCTGGATACTGAACTTTATGGGAGGAAACAGAAAAGCTGTTTGCATTTCCCAAATGCTAACTGCTTGCTGACCCTCTCTTTGTTCCAGTACTCTTTGGCTTATGCTTGCTTGAAACTGGTGAATTACTCGTTCTTCTTCTGGCTGCCCTTCTACCTCAGCAACAATTTTGGATGGAAAGAAGCAGAAGCTGACCAGCTCTCAATCTGGTATGATGTGGGAGGAATCATAGGTGAGTGAGCAAGTGAATGGCATCTTCCTACAGTTGCCCTGCAAGTCTTTGAAAAGTGATAGACATAGCAGTCATGTTCAGTGGGATCTAGCTCTTTAATGAATATAGAAAATCTGGTTATGTATGTGGCTGCTTGGCTGTTTTGTTTGGATTTCCTCCTCTGCCCTTTTTTTCCACCCCTGTAAAACACAGAGTACATGAGCCCCCTACAGAGTTTACCTATCATTTAAAGAGCACTATGATATTCTTGGACACTACCCCCAGCAGGCATTTTTCTTTGATCACTAGGTAAAGTGCCATGTACAGAATGGTGTCCCTGCTTCTTGCTACTTTCTGACAAGTACCCTTGGGAGAGAGTTTAGGTCTGGAATTAACTGGGTTCTGTATTGTCCCTTCTGTCCTGTATTGTTAAGAAGTAACAACACAGATCTTGGCAAAGCCAGCCCAACTATGTTGTGTTCAGAAATAAAATGTAATTGCACTTGTTCCTGCTGGCTGCAAGATCTGACCCTGTTCCACCAGAATAAAGAACATATTGTATATGTTTAGACTTCCACCCTCCTGTGCTCAGTTTCATGCTTTATTACCTTATCCAGTTAGCTTTCCTAGAATAGATATCCTTGTTTTGGTCTGTTCAGGGTCAGGTTTTTTGCCTCTGTGGATATTAGGCTTTTTCAATGTTCCTAGTTTTTACCAACAGAGCAGTTCCGACAGAGGTATCAGTGATATATAAGGTGATTTTAATCTCCTACTGGCATTTGTTGCAATTAGTTGAAGCTACCCTAAGCAGATGAGACAGCAGGGAATGAGAGACCTGTGTGCTAAAGCTTTCTCTGTGAAAAAGAATTGCCTTTTCCTGCTCTTGCTGTAAAGAAACCAGCCACAACGTTAAGCTTGCTTACATCCAGAGTTGTGGTGATCCTAAAGCTGTGATGGTCCTATAGGGGAAGGAAAAGTGGAACACTGGCTAGTTGTGTGCAAGAAAAAAGAAGTAATAAATTCCTGGGAAAGCAGTATGAGTAGTTTTCCCTGCTCTGCCTGTGCCACATAAGTTTACTGTTGTGTCTGGGGCAGTAAGGGCAGGAGACATAGTTTTCAAGATTTTAGAGAGAACGTGTATTGATGAGAAGGCAGGAGGCCACTACATTCACTGAAAAGAGTTCTGTTCAAGGTGTCAGCATCCTGAGCCTGACAATGGTTTCTTTTTTTGCAGGTGGGACTATCCAGGGCTTGATTTCTGATGTGCTGCAGAAGAGAGCCCCAGTGCTAGCAATTAGCCTGCTCTTTGCTGTTGGCTCTCTTTTTGGTTACAGCCGTGAGTATGTTTTTATTGTGTAGTGAAAGGAGGTTTCTTTGGTATGTCTTAGAGGAAACCAGAGCACAGCCTGTTCTGATTGTTTTGTGGCTTGAAACTGCTTCTGGATCAGGATGGTGCCTTTTGGTCCTTCTTGCCTGAAGTGTGGTACTGCACAGAAAGTTAATGTCTAGTCAAAAAGAATTAGCTGAGTGGTTGGATTTCCCTGTAGTGCTGAGTTCCAGTACTTATCCTTCTGCAGTGAATCAGTGAGATTTTTGGTGTTGTCATTGTATCAGCACCACACCTGGCAGAGCAGGAAATCCCAAGTGCATCTTTATTGTAAGAGGAAAGAGAATCTGGGGACAGATCTGTGCTGCAGGATATATACACAAGCTCTTAACCAGTTACACTTCTGTAAGTGGTGAAACTGAAGTTTCTGTCTTTTTTTTTATAATAGATACAGTTTTTGGTGATTGGTTATTAAAAGAAAAACTAAGAAGGAGGAGACAAGCAGATCTCATTTTTATGAAACGTCTATGATGATCTTCTAAGGGTAACAGTTTTGTCTTAAGACACGGTTTAGTGTGAGGTGTCCCTGCTTATGGCAGGGGGGTTGGAACCAGATGATCTTAAGGTCCTTTCCAACCCTAACTATTCTATGATTCTATGATGTTCTGTGGTACCAGAGTGCTTTAACTCACTGGGATATCATTTCACTTTTCTGTGTCTTCCTCCAAAATGAGGTGGTGATATAGACAGGCTTTTATAACACATTTTGAGATCTGTGGACAGAAATCACTGCCAGAGCTGGACATGAAATTAAAGTGTGACTTTCATAAGCTTAGTCAGGTAGTCTCAAAGTAAGATCCACAAGGTATAATCACTAAACAACAAGGACTGGTTTTGGTGGAGTTTTGTAGGCTCTTGTGCTAACTCATTACTTTCAGAAGCTTATTGGAAGCAATGGACTTTCAAGGAGAGTAAAATGTAAGCCCTGTGTCACAGAAAGAGGCATAATACAGGCTGGAACCCTGAGCCAGGCAAACTGAGTATCAGAAAATTTTAATGGCAAAGGTAACTTTTTACTGTAAAGTGCTGTTGGGTGACTCTAAATGCCTTTGCAATAAGACTAATCTCTGTAGAAGTCTCTAATCAAATACAGGTCATTGTTGCTGTGTAGCAAACTGATCAGACAGTTCAAGCTGGATGTTTGCGTGCTTCTTTCTGATCCCAGATAAGCAGTTTTCTCAAGTTCACTTCTTTTATTTATACTCATCTGGTCTTTCTCTTGCAGGTTCTCCAAACAGCAAGCCTATCAATGCTGTGATCATGGCAATTACAGGTATCTTATCAAACACCACTGTTACATTTATTGCTAGTAGACATATATATATATATATATACACATTGCAGGAAAATCAGTAACACCAGCATCAGGTGGTGTTAATGCACTTGTGTGTACTGTCATTTCTGCTGGTTTTGCAGATAGAGTAAAATCTGGAGCCCAATTGCTGTTACTTTTGAAATACAGCTGTAGGAAAACTGTCTTAGAGAGGTATGGAATGTAGACTATAATAATGGCCTGGAACTGAGGGGATCTGCCTTGGCCCAGTATGATGGAAACTTATTTATGCCAAAATACCTAGCAGTAATCTGAATGGTGTCTGAGGAAGTGGGTGTATGGCAAAGTCCTGAGCTGCAGCTCAAATTTGAGGGTGTGTGTCAGAACCCCAAATGCCCTGTGTGCTATGAGAGGTCACAAGCTTTGGGTGCTACCAGACTTACTGTGCTGTGTTATGGAATCAAGATTAGCCTGCATGAATAGAGCCTTTCTTTTCAAACACTCCTACTTCAGAACTCTGTCCTGTTGTGGGGTTTTTTGGCCTTCCATCTCCACCCTGGCAACTGAGGCAGTAGCATGGGGGTATACCACTCCAGAGCAGAAACTTGTCTAAATCTGCTTCATGTGGAAGGCTTGTATGTGCATGCTGTTCAAAAATAGCTTTCTGTATGCGCTTTGGTGCATCCCGACTTCTTGCAGAGTGTGCCACAGCTAATACCCTCGGTTTTGCTGTTGGATGAAAATGTGCTTGTTGGCAACCTCTGTGTGTACTCCAGGTCCACAAGGTGTTACCTGACCACATGCTTCAGCTGTGAGGGTTCACATCTACCTACAGTTAGTCTGAAATTGCTGTCCCTAGGCTTAATCCTTTTCCTGTGCTTTGGATGGTAGGAAATCTGTGCTTCGAAGATATTCTGTTGAGACTTTATCCACACACTTGGTTTGTACCAAGGCTTTTTTTCTTGGCCCTTTCAGGATTTTTCATCGGAGGCCCTTCCAACATGATCAGTTCTGCAATTTCTGCTGACCTGGGGCGCCAGGATCTGGTGAAAGGCAGCAGCGAGGCTCTGGCAACAGTCACGGGAATTGTGGATGGAACAGGCAGTATTGGTGCTGCAGTGGGCCAGGTGAGGTTACCAAAGGGCAATAGAGTCTGGGAAAGGAAGCAAAGACTGTGTTGTAGTTAGAGATGTTAGCATGGAGAGAGAGAAAGACAGGGTTGGTTTAAAAAGACAGAATTATTTAAGAAACAACCAAGGGAACATGCCTGTTTCAAACTTCCATGAAAACCACTTTTAGTTGAGAACTAAACTAAGTATTTATAGTGCTAATGTTATGGCACTTTCATAATTCAGATGAATTTTAGAGACTTCCATATCCTGAACTCCAGAAAACAAGTAAAGGTCACCTTCACAAAGAGTGACAATAAAATATTTTGGAATTTGTTTGGGATTTTCCAACGGGCCAGGTTGGACAGAGCCTTGGATGTCATGGTCTAGTGTGAGGTGTCCCTGCCCATGGCGGGAGGGTTGGGAATTACATGATCTTAAGGTCCTTTCCAACCCAAACCATTCTGTGGTTCTGTGATTTTTTTGTCAGAGGAAACAGCAAAACCTTTGCTTATAGAAAAGTTTACCTG
This sequence comes from Agapornis roseicollis, assembly GCA_002631895.1. NCBI lineage: Eukaryota > Metazoa > Chordata > Aves > Psittaciformes > Psittacidae > Agapornis > Agapornis roseicollis. The sequence continues at coordinate 25,449 of NDXB01000935.1, forward strand.
TATAACCGAGTAAAATGAGAATATCTATTATGAGTGTTACAGTGTTTATGACAGAATTTAAAATCCGCTCTTATTTGCGGTTCCCTTTTTTAATCTGTGGATGTCTTTTACACCTTGTAAATCCAGCACCACTTGCCTCGATAGTCCTTACAGTATGCTGCCAGAGGTCTGAAGACTAGACTGTTGCAGAAAAGAAAGCTGACAGTGTACCCACGGGGGACATTCCTTCTTTTCAAATACAAGTGTTAGCTATGTGGAAGAACACAGTGGTGCTTTGGGGAGGGGAGCATTTAGTAGAAAGATGAGAGCCAGTTCTGTTCCAGGCATTCTCTAGTGCTGGTAAAATACCAAAGATGCAGGAGAGGCATATGAATTTCTTTTCTGGAAAGGGATTTGGGCTTATAGGTGCCACTGATTGTCTGGTAAATACAATCATTCAGTCTTATTTCATAGCAAAGATGCTGAACTCCATTAAACATGGAAAATTACAGTGCTTTGTGGGCATCTTAAAGCACACTGGTACCCTCAGTGTTCTTCTTTCATTGTCTGCAGTGTTTCTCTCTTCCCCCACACATACCATTTAAACTCACATCATCATAAAAATTGTGTCTTTAGTTCTGAAAAATTCCACCTTCCTCCCATTCTAGCGTTGCATTTGTTTCACCAGAGACAACCATGATCTCATTCTGGGGGTGTGCAAATAACAGCAAATCCACAGTGAACATGTTAGAAATTCACATCCTGTTTTGTGCTAATATACCCAGTAGTGAAGAAGTACAGCATCTGAATATAAATCTGCTAATAGGGAATACATTTTCTTTTGTAGCCTGTGTAGTCCTATTGAAGTAGAATGAAGTTCACAACAGACTGTAGTCTCAAGTGTCTTCCTTATGATGAAGGGTTAACTAGGCAGTGGTTGCACAGCATTTGAAAATGTGTCCTGTGTAATTTATAAGCCATTCTAGAGCTTTTAGTTCTGAGAGTACTTACATCCACTTATGTCCCAGTGTTCTGTGCAAAAGCCTGGTATTCAGCGGAGTCAATTTGTCAGCCTTTGAAACTGTAGTTCAGTTCTGTCTTTATGCTGCTATGAGTTACTGTATAGCTTTGGGATGGTATCCCTGCTTTGCTGAGACTGTGGGTTTTGTACAAGAAGGACCGCTGTCCTGACTCATCTTTTCTGACAGGAAAAGATCAGCCGTAAGGTTTTGTGATCAGCTCCATGTGGAGTGTTAACAGCCCACAAATTCTAGAAAATGAAAGAGCAATGCCTGAAAGTCATCCTTCCCACTTAGAGTAATTCTTTTTTCTTTTTCCCATTTAGTACCTAGTGTCTTTGATCCAGGAGAACCTGGGATGGATGTGGGTTTTCTATTTCTTTATTCTAATGGTAAGAGATCACCTTTTTTAACATTCTTTGTCAAAGTTAAATTTGCAACAGAAAGTTTGTGTGAGAACCTGAGAATCGTGACTTTGGCATTCAGTCTGTTGATGCCATTCTCAAAGGGGTCTATGGTGTGCCTTTGCCTCAGGGTGTCTAAATCAACTGGGTTCATGTTGCCCAACAGGAATCGAGACTGTGGCAGAGACACAAAAATACTTGCCAAAAAATACCTGTATGCATTTCCTAAAGCTCACACAACCTGACTGCCTTCCAAGGAAATACTTGCCTCCTTCATCTCCCTCATATGTAGTTCCTAGTTTTTCCAGAGAACTGAAGTTGAGGTGCTTGTTAGCCCTGGAAAGTTAGTGGAAGGAGTGATGAGGATCCTAAAACTGAAATGAAAATGCCTTGCCCTGGTATGCCACTGGGGGAGAAGACCTTTCAGGCCCTGATCTCCTCAGCATTGCCACAGTGGTGAATGCTCTACAGTCCACCTGTTCTTCCCTGCTGGAAGTGCCAGGAATTCTTGCATCTGTGCTGACAAGGGTAAAGGCTACTTTGGTAACCAGCAGAGGTGGCCAGGAGGAAGACCACTGAGGCAGCGAAGAGCTCATCTTCTTTATGAAAAGAAGATCGTGACAGCTGAAATCATATGAGCTTTCCTGCAAACTCAGTCCTCCCATCCAGTGGGCCACTTTGTCATAGCTTCTCTTAGCCTGTATCTTTCTAGGAAGGCCTGGAACGCGCATTGAGGGCAGGATGGCAGCAGCTATGGCTGCTCTGTGCTAATTGTCATGGATATACTTCTTTTCCACAGACGAGTTCAACAGTCCTGTTCATTTCACCATTAATAGTGAGGGAGATGAGATTGCTCCTGCATGAGCGGCGCCTGCGACTGCTGGCCGAATGACTTCTGCTCATGTCCAGAGGACTGCTGTATGGAGCTGACAGCTGGAACACTAATCAGAACCCTGGGAGACTTGTTTGTTACATCCTCCGGGTTTGGACTAATTCAGAACTGCTCTGCAAGACTTGATGGACCTGCCTTTGGCGAGCTCAGTAGTGGAGTACCAAATACCCATCCTGAGACCACACATATGGAGCTGCTGGCCTGGTGGATTGTCCAGGATTGTCAGGGCTGGTGGATTGTCCCAGCCTGCCATGTCAGCAGTCACACCAGGATCTTCTTTTGGGTGGTCTCACTGCTATACCCTTATTTATTTCTGGATGTCCTGACCAAAGGTCATCTGTTTAAGACTGACAGTGGAGAAATGGTCTTGCAATGAATTTTGATGCTCTGTTGTGCTGGTGAAATCATACAGTGCATTTCATGGGTAGTCTAAATTTATGATCACTTCAGCTTTTAGAAAGGTCAAAAATAATGATCTGCAATCGGCGCTGTCCAGTTGTATAAAACGTGCTGTTGCTAAATCTCTGCACAGGCAGACCTCTGCTATCCGTAGCTACTGTCACATGTTCCAGTAGATTGACATGGAAAAGTTAACTTCCATGTTGGTTTTTAGCATTTTTTAACAATAGTAATGATATTACTAATCTCTGGGAAATGAGATTTCAGTTTTTAACTATTTAAGCAGACAAATAGTGTGCAATACTTTACTATGATCTCTGACAAAAAGCCTTAATAGATCCTTTGTGTGTAAAGGATCCTTGAATGGCTTTGGAGATCAGTAATGGGACACAAATACTTTCAGTACTTCTTTGTTATTTGAACTCTAATCAATACTGACCAAAATGGGACCCTCTGAAGGAAGCTGGTGTCACTGATTTCATACTCATTGGGCAATTGCTCATCTCCAGCAAAGGAGAACCAGAAGGGAATTAAAGGAATTTAAGGGACCTGGCTGCTCTCAGACAAGGGCTTCCAGATAGGGACTGAGAATAGTAATAGTGAGCAAGTGCTGCTGTCTTTCCCCCATGCTCCTCTGCCTAGGGTTTTAATGCTTGATTTGTATTTTGAAGAGAAAGGTTAGGTGCAAGTCAGCACTAAAACTGTCTGACTGCAGTCAGTATGGTGGTATCTGAGTATCTGCAGTGAGCAGTGACCACCGACACCTCTGACATTTGCTGGTGATGTTAATGGTAGCACTGAGCAACCTCTCAACAGATTGTTTTCTGCTTCTGCCTTTGGATGTTTCATTGGAATAGGCACACGTTACCCAGCAGAACATCTCATCAAACACTCAATGTAACTAGTCAACAATGCCTGGATGGGGCAGAGGGCAGGAAAATTCTTTGAGCTGAAACTTTTCAAATGGGAAAAGATGCCTTTTCAAAATGTACAGTGATTTTATTTTATTGTTTTTTAAAGTCATGAATGTCAATCTTTAATCACGTGTTGATTGTAACGAGTGGAACATTATTAGTGCCTTAAGGTTTTAATGTATTGAACGGTTGCTTAGTGACTTCTGCTTCTGCAGTGAGGGCTCTGTGCACAGCTTTGCTTACTGTGAAACTCAGTTGCCCCACTTTATACTTTTATTTTGAGAGTCTCTTTCTTTCTTTCTTGGTGGAGGTGATTCCTGCATTTTTTTGCTAGCCCTCCAAAATAATCAGTGCTTGGGAAAACAATGCCATTAAGCTGACTCCTGTTCTTGTCTCTTGTCATTCCCATTCCAATTTTTGCCTGTATAATTAGAGCAGGAGACTGAGAATCTATCATCCTGTTCTCAGAATTACGCCCTGGGGTTAGTGTTCACATCCCAAGCTACTCATTAGCCCGTGTACAAATAGAATCAGAACTCCCTGAAACTTAGTTCTAAAATTGATGGCGGCACCATTTGCCCCAGCCACAGCGTCTGAGAATCCGTGGTTTCGAATTCCAACCTGGATGAGCTCTTTGCCTGCCGTCTGGGCAGGAGATAAGCTTCTGATGAAAGGTGGGGTGGGAAAGGGATGTTGCCGGGGTTGGGGGGAGGAGAGGTTGTCCCCTGTAACAAATGGTTTCCTGTAAACAGTTCTGTCCCCTCTTGAGAAGTGTCAGATGTGTTGCGAGGGCTGCAAGCACAGGCTGCCCAGCAGCTCCTGGTGGTGCTTTGAGGCCACCCTCAATTACCAAGGCATGCCTGTGACTGCAGGATTTTGTTGTTGTTGCTGCAGCTGTTGTCCTGGGTTTTTGGTTCTGTGTAGTTCCTCAAGGTGCTCAGATGAGAAGGGGTTTTTGATCTGACCATGTCCAAACTGATCTCACATGAATAAACTTACTCTGACTTGATCTGGGCTAATTCTCCCATGTGCTTTATTCCACTCTTCTCAGTATGTTTCTTCTGAGCGTGCTTCTCTCCTCCTCATTATAGGCCTAGCTCTGACAGCTGCTTCTCTCTCAGCTGCTGTGAAGACCTGAGCCCTGTCTCATGCTGTAACCAAACGCTCATCCCAACCTAAAAGTGTTCCTACACAAGGTGGTTTGGTTCTCTTCCAGAGAAGCTTTGTGAAGAGTCCTCTAACAGAGTTGCCCGCAACGGTGCAATTAACAGTCGTAAATAGAGAAGGCAGACCATATACTTGGGTTTATTTATTTGTCAATCTGCATGTAGCAGTCAGGTGTCCTTCCCTTGGAATTAAACGTGCCATGTGGCTGCTGGCCCTGCTGTGCCTTCTCTCCTGTGGGTTGTTTCTTTAAATGTAAATCCACACCTACACTTAGCTGTGTTTAAATGGGCACAGTGGGGAACTTTGTAATTGTGTTTGTGTTTTATAGGTTGCTGTAAATTCAGAGTTGAACACAATACCGGGTTGCTGGAGAAGGCCCCATGCCTATGTGTTCTGGTCCCTCAATTCCAAGTAGTTTGGTGGTGCTATGATGCTATTTCTCAAGAAAAGTAATGGCATGTAGTGACAGGACAAGGGGGAAGGGTTTAAAGCTGCAAAAGGGTAAATTTAGATTAAACATTACCTAGAAGTCATTCCCTATGAGGATGGTGAGGCCCTGGCACAGGTTGCCCAGGGAAGCTGTGGCTGCCCCATCCCTAGCAGTGTTCAAGGCCAGGGTGGACAGGGCTTGGAACAACCTGCTCTAGTGGAAGGTGTCCCTGCCCATGGCAGGGGGTTTGGAACTGGCTGAGCTTTAAGGTCCCTTCCAACCCAAACCATTCTATGACTCTGACTTTTTTGACACGTTTTCTGCTGCTTCCTCTCTACTCATGAAGAACTTTCCAGCCTACTCTGGAAGTACTCTAAGGAGCAGAGCTTTCCTTGAGTACCTGTTTGAAATGCTGGTAGTAGCAGCCCCCATTGCAACTGCTGTGACTGACCTCCAGAGCTCAGTGCAGGCGGGTGGAAGTGTAGGAATTACTCCAGGGTGCAAAGGAAGTGTTCAGGAACTGATCCTCTTGCCCAGGATGTGACTGACAAATTGTCTGACCAAACTGTTATGAAAGCAAAGGTGTGTCCTACAATGCTTTTCTGTTGAGGAAGATACTTGCAATAGATGCCCTTCAAGCAATACTACTGTATCCTGGTTTTCTTGGATGTCTGTAATGCAATGGTATGGAAGTCTGCCTGGTGGCAGTACCTCCGTGCTCTCGAAAGGGGAAGAATTGCGCTGCTGCTCCAAGTGCTGTCCTGATACAAAAGGAGAGATAGTGCTTTTACTGGTGAGATCTGTGGGACTATCTGTTCAGGGGTGTCTCAGACACACCGCTGTTTGGTCGCTGTCATGTAATCTTGTCCCCTCTCCATCTGTGGCCAGTGTGCTTCGCCAAACTTGTTTGCAGTTGCTCCCCCCTTCTTTTTAAAGTTCTTTTCTAACTGAAAGTGCCTACAGGGATGTTTTGGGTTCTTGTATTGCAAGAGTTTTCTAAGGCACAGCATGCCCACCTTACTCCATCTTTGTCAAGCCTTATCTAATCCTTTATTAAACAGCCTACTGTTCTCCAAGGGCTGTAAATACAAGCTGTTAGGCCATTTTGTGCGGCTGGATTGGGGATGTGTGTGTTTTGTACAGGCCCATGAAGACATCTTGGTTCTATTAAAGCCTTTCCTGAATGACAGTCATTTAGATGAATATGCATGGTAATGCAAAGAAGAATTCAGGTGATTGCTGTGGATGTTCCCTTTGTTTCTCCTGTGCTTTTGATGATGTCTGTGTACATCTTGATCCCATAAGGTTCTCCTGGAATGTCTCCTTTGACCACCTCTGCAAGAGTGTGCAGGGGTCTGTGGAAACAAATGCAGTGGGCAAATCAGAACGTACTCTTGGAGCACAGGATCAGGCAGCAAGCTTTGAGGCCCTCTTGTTAGACTTAAGGTAACTGATAGGAGAAGGAAGACTTCGACTGAGATACAGAAGCCCAGGTGAACTATTTGAAGACAATCTATCATCTTGTTTCGGAATAGCTGCAGAAGATGGCTGCTTAAAGCAGCAGATGGCAGTCAATGGACCATTAGGTGAATTGGTGAGGTGTTTGTCCACTGGTGCTCATGCTCAGTTGTGAAGGACAAGAAATCCCTCCTCCTCCATCTCTTGTCCATGTGGGCAGCATAAGTAACGATATAATCCAGAGTGTGCCAGCGGAATGACATCAGATAAGGATGAGATTACCTAGATGTGCTATTTAAATCTTCTGTCCTTGTAATGTGGTAAGTGAAGTACTGGGATTCAGGATGGGTTGATTTCTCTGGGCTCCTGGATTCCAACACCAGCTCAGAGAACCTGGAGACCGACATCCTCGCTCTTCTTCCCATTTGTCAGGTTGGGACCAGTTTCTCACAACTCACTCCTCTCTCTGGAGCGTGTGGCAGAGAAAATCATCGTTAGGCTGACAAAAGCTGGCACTTGCCTGCAGCAAGTGCCAAAGATGACGAAGCAATTGGGTAATAACTGACTGTGCCATTCAGCCGGAAGGGTGGGAGTATCTGAGAGGCAGTTTCACTGGGACTGGCTCAGCTACCCATTCACCTCTTCCTCAGCATCCTCGCCCTCTGCTGTAACTCTTGCATCCTTCCGGGAATATTAATGTTTCATTTCTTCCAGTCAGAAGCAGGTTCATCCTAGGTCTGTTTATCAAGGCATGGCAACAAGCAGGACAAATGGCAAAAGGTGGCTGCTGTGCCTGCTGTTGAACGCAGAGGAGCTGTTACGTGAGGAGAGGCACAAAAATGGGAGCCTCATTGCAATAGCAGGCGTGCCTCAGCCTTGTGGCAGCACAAGTGACTTCTGAATTAGTGCACGCCTCTGAAACACCAGGTGAGCACGTGTGCAGGGCTTGTAGCATCTCTGCTGAAGGTGGCTTTTTGCTGCTTAGCTTCATTTCTGTGCACATCTGTGATGCTGTTTGGAGATACTGGAGCTCCCAGGCCTGTTTTAAGCGCTGTCTTGGCCCTGTGTGCTCAGGCAGTGTCAGGGCTGGTTTGCTTGAGAGCATCATAGAATGGTTTGGGTTGGAAAGGACATTAAACACCACCTAATTCCAACCCCCTGCCAAGGCAGGGCCACCCAGAGCAGGTTAGACAGGAACATGTCCAGGTGGGTTTTGAATGTCTCCAGAGAAGGAGACTGCACAACCCCCCTGGGCAGCCTGTTCCAGTGCTCTGCCACCCTCAACATAAAGAAGTTCTTCCTCATGTTGAGGTGAAACTTCTTGTGTTTTAGTTTATGGCCATTGCTCCTTGTTCTGTCACTGGTCACCACTGAAAATAGTCTGGCACCACCTTCCTGACATCCACCTTTGAGATACTGATATTCATTAATGAGATCCCCTCTCAGTCTCCTCTACTCTAGACTAAACAGGCCCATCTCCTTCAGTCTCTCCTGATAAGAGAAATGCTCCAGACCCCTGATCATCCCTGTGGCTTTCAGTGGACTCTCTCCAGTAGCTCCTTGCCTTTCCTGTACTGAGGAGCCCAGAACAGTACTCCAGGCATGGCCTCACCAGGGTTGAGTAGGGGGAAGATAACCTCCCTCGACCTGCTGGCCACACTCCTCACTCTTCTGTCCCCAGTCCATTTTCTTTGCTGCAGCCTTGGTGGTAGCTTGTCTCCAGGACTAGAAAAGGAGCCAGTATTTTCCATGCTGACAAAGTGAGCATTGTAATGCAGTTGCAGAGTGGGTGGATATGATTGCCGACAGACGTACTCCTTCTGCTAGGGTGTGGATTTAAAGCTCAAGGTGACTTTGTTCCTCCATAAATTCACTTACTTTCCCCAGGGAACTGAAGGGGCAGGGTTGGCAGGGGAGCAGTATGATAAATGGAAGTGTTGGAAGGAATCGCATTCACATAGCCCGCACTACCAAAGCACAAACGTGTGCTCTGTGAGGAGCTTCCGCTGCAGCGTACGGTATCATTCCATGGAGTAAAAAAACCCTGGGTGATGTTTAGCTGAGAAGTTGAGCGTGGCTCTCTGCGGGCTGCTATCCCAGTGTAATTGCCTGAGTAAGTGGATTAGTGAGCAGCAGCGTGCCTTGTTCAGGGTTAGGCAGGCTGGGGGGGTGGGGTGGGGGAGCGAGGAGCACACTGTTCCTCCCAGGAGGGTGAGGTGCAGGCAGCGTTTGCTGTGGGAAGCGGTGTTGCTCTCTACCAGTCAGACCTGTTTGACACCAAAAGTTGTGGCTGACAGTTGAGCTGTTATCGTGTGGGCTCGCTGGGAAGGGTCCCATGGAAACAGTTCCTTTCAGAGCTATTGCTTGTCCGTATCTGACAAGAGGTAGGTATGGTGACAGCAAATCACATCTTGGGACACTTCTTCACTGCATTTGTTGCCATGGGAATTGGTGTCTTCCGCAGCTTTGTCTTCTGTGAAAAGAGAGTATTGTTACCTCCCCTGGCTCACAAACCGAAACGGGACAAGGGAGAGGGGGGCTGTGGTCAGCCTGGAGCCAACCTTTTGTTCGTGTCACAGACACGGCTGCGAGGTTGCTTCTCTTAAAATCTTGTCTGGCTACGCATGTCCCTCTGTGGTGGTTACAACATCCAGGTTACAGTGCAGAGCACAGAACAATGAGGCACACTGGCCTTGGTAGCCCTGCTCCCCTCGCGCTGGGTGCCAGGCACGGAGCTGTCTCACCTTGCCAGAGTAACAGTGCAGAGACCTGCCCTTGCACCCACTTCACAGGTAGGTAGGAGAATCTGGGTCACGCAGACATCTGACATGTCAAAACAGATCATCGTTTCAAAAGGCTGGCATGGCCCAAGGGTTCAAACGCCCATCAGAGGGGCTCAGGCAGGGTCCCCTGCCCTTGGGGGGTTGCAGAAAGGCAGAGGTGCACTAGATTCCTGGGGAGACATGCCTTGTTTCATCTCCTCCCCAGGTGACTGAGCAGCCCCTGGCAGGGATGTAGGAGCTGGTCCTTCACAGCCAGGAGACGCAGGCACTGTGGAGACTCTGAAGGGTGCCCAGCTGGGATCCTGACCCAGGAACTGCATCTCTCCTGTGCTTCAGCTTGTGGCAAACCCTTTTGAACATGGTAGGAAAAGAAGGGAAACTGTGTTGAAAAAGAGAGCTGTGACTCTTAGGGGAAACAGGACAGTACCTGAATTTTCTGTGCTGTACGAGGAGACAGAGCTTTCGCTCTGAATGTATCCTGAGGTGATACGAGAAATCAGCTCAATTCGGAGAGCTCCCCGTGTTTGTACCTCACTCGTGTTTGTTCCTTCCTCCCTGCCCTCAATTGTCTCATTTCCTCTGATCGTAACTGATCTCTTTTAGTCATGCTTTTCAGGTGGATTCCGGTACCAAACGCAAAGATACCTATCTGCCCAAACCTCCTACGAAATAAAGAAGTGGTGTTATTTCCATGGTACCAATGAGGAACTGAGTCAGAGGGAGGCAAAATTACACATCCGAGGTTACCCAAGAGGGCTGGGCGCTGCTGGGAACCAAATCTGGCAGTTCCTCTTCCCACTGCCAGAGCCTTCACCCTCTACAGCACGGGATGTGGGGCATTGCCCTGCTCTGCCCCTGGCGTTTCACCTCAGCATGGGCCCTTGGACTCTGAAACAAGCGATAAACACAGTCAGCCTTTTTCAATGGGAAAGAATGATTCACCTGAGCTTTAAACTTCTGGCACTGGACTTGAAAGTAGAGTTTGAACCGGTCTGTGTAAATAACCCACAATTACAATCCAGCACTTTGGTTTGGACAGTGGTGTTTGTGGTGCCACCTTCTCCTGGGGAAGGGATGCCTTCAATTGACTAAAGGTTTGTATTTGTACCAAGGTTGACAAAGCTGCTGTAGCTAAAAATGCGTCATGCGTGCTGCTTCATGCCATAGAAAGAGTCCTCTTGATGTTCAGCCATCCAAACCAGACATGGTTAAATGTAGCAATATGAGAAACATGGAAGTCTGGAGCAGGAGGAAAACATGTGCCATAGCAGTCTAACCTAGGATAGAAATAAAACATACCATTCTCTCTCAAAAATGTGGGCAAGTGCTGTATTTTTAAATACATATATAAAGTAATAAGTTGTTTTAAATGAGTCATTAAAAACTGCAGGAAGTTTCACTTTCTCATCTGAGATGTGTGTTTATCCTTTTGCATATGTACGAGTGTATACACATGTATAAATACATGGAATGCTCATACTGTTGTAGCTCAGTTTTTCCATATTCTCCCTCTTCGAGTGGTGGTGTTGAGTCTGCAAGGAGATTCATCACAAAATCCCCTTTAACAGGAAGGGGGTCAATGACAGCTTGAAGCTGTTTTCATTGACCTTTGTCTGTGAAAGGGCCGCCTTGGAAATTGTCAGGAATGTTGAAATAAAATGGTGGGATAAAACCAATGAATAACAGAGGGTGGGCAACTAATAATGAATCACCACAAAATGCCATCAATGGGATATGCTGAGCTCCGGCTCGGCTCGGTCTGGCTGCCTATGCATCATTGCTGAGTTCTTCGAAATGTGGCACTGCACCCGGGTGCTGCAGTCAGCTAACCACAGAGAAATGGTACAACTTCAAAGCTCTGGGAATAACAAAAGTCATGTCTGCCACTGTCTGCTTACTCACCCTCGGCACAAGCTGGTATGAAAGCAGCGGAGAGTGATCTAGGCTCACAAACAAAATGACTCGCAGGCTGTGATGTGTTAGAAATTAGTCATGTTTCAGTCTGGGCTTCTGATTTTGCTCAGCAGCCGCCTGCCTTGGCTTCTGCTTGCTGTCCTGGAAGCTTGGCAAGACTGGAGAAGCAGGGAGTGATGGGGGTACAAATGCTCCTCCAGAAAGGAAAACAGCTCTCTGAGCTGCACACACACGCCATGCAAGGAGCACACAGTCCAGTGCTGGCAGGGAGCCTGCCATACCAGCATGGATGTGCCATAGCCTCTAGTCTATGCAGGGATTTGCATGGTGACCTGCTGCTGAGGGCTGAGATGCTCCAGCAGGCAGGAGGATGGAGGTTGGGAAGCCCATCAGACATGGTTTTTGAAGGCACAAAGGAATGCTTTATTGGCCTGGAGGGGGTGGTTCTCATTCAGTGGCTTCCCCAGCGTGGACACCTCCACAGGGTCTTCTGTCCTTTGCCAGAAGAAAGAAGCAAAAAGTATCCCCATTGTTCTCTGACTTCAAACCAGCTTCCCCTCCCCAAAACTGTGGGGCCGGTGGGGGGCTGCTCTGGTGGTGTGTTTCTTTCATGAGTCTGGGGTGGGTTAGCCTGGTTTTCAAACACCTTCCTCCAGCCTTTGCATTATTGTACAGCCATATACTTCAGCCAGCAGCAGTAAACCAGCAGTTAAAACCCAATCCCTTTCTGGTGGGCTCTGTGAGCCCCCTGTCCTCCTCCTCGCTGCTGTGGGGCTCAGCCCTGCCACACTGCTTTTGGGAATGTGCGTATAGGGATGCATCCACAACAGCAGCAGGGGCTGCTGGAGGTGGGAGCTTGTTGGGTGCCATGCCTGGAGCCCTGCCCCATGCAACTTCCTTACCCCAGTGAGCTGCAGACACCATGGGCTAAAGCCAGGCCCTCTCTTCTGCTTGTTCTGTCCTGGGGGTCCACAGGAGTTGCTGGCATTTCAACTTGCTGTCCATGAGAGGGGAGCCCCCAGGCAGTGGCATGACAAAGCCCAGCTGGTGTCCACAAATAAAAGCTGATGCTGATAAGATAAATCATGCCCAGAGAGGCTGTGGCTGCCCCATCCCTGGCAGTGTTCAAGGCTGGGTTGGATGGGACTTTGAGCAACCTGCTCTAGTGGAAGGTGCCCCTGCCCATGACAAGGGGTTGGAACTGGCTGAGCTTTAGGCTCCCTTCCAGTCTGTGGTTGTATGATAAATCTGAACAGAAGGGCTGCTTTTAATCCATGAGAGGGCATCTAAAACGTGGGGCCAGCTCTCCACTACAGGGGCCTGCACAGGGACCTGCTCTAAGGGGGTTGCCCATGCTGCTGGCACTGCCCCAGAGACCTGAGTTGAGTTTGGACTGCTTTAATGTTTAACAGGGGCAGGTGCACAGGCAGGAGTCAAAAGAGAAGAGGTTTTACAGCACGTGCTGCAGGCACTTTTTGAAATGTTCACATCACATCATCTTGCTTCTACTTTTGTGAAGCAGCAAAGCCCAACTGAGCAAAACTCTTGCATTGGAGCTACTGAGAGTGGTACAGATCAGTCTTTTCAGCAGCTAGGAATTAATGCAGAGTATTTATTCTTTCAAAACACTGGGCAAACATTAAGTAATCCTCTCAACACCCTTCTGAGGTAGGTAAATATTACTCTAGCCCAGGTGCAGCAACTAAAGAGGAAAAGTTATGTGATTTGCTTAAAGCCACAGAGGGAATCAGATGGGGGTAGAGTTGATGGGGACTGGGGTGGGGGGAGGATTTTTATAGCCTGTGCCTGTGCTCGGGCTCACTGCAGGTGCTGCTCGTCAGCCAGTGTTGGTTTATGAACTCAGTCCTGGTGGTGGGGGAATGTGCTGGTGTCTTCTTAGTGCTATAAGGAGCAGAGCATGGCTGCTGCCGCAGAAACCAGCGGTGCTCTGGGGGCTGTCCAGAGCATGGACCAAAGGAAGAGGTTTTGGGGACAGAGTTTTCAGGGAGCTCATGGCCCTGCAAAAGCCCTCGTGCTTTGAAGTCAGTAAAGTCTGGGCTGATCAGCTTCAAGACAGGACTTAGTGCCATGAAAAGCTTGTTGCTTCCGGGCTGAGCTTGCTGGGGGGGGGGGGGGGGGGGGGGGGGGGGGCCTCTCAGGGGGCTTAGCCCCAAGCTGCTTGCCTTTAAAGCNGCCATGAAAAGCTTGTTGCTTCCGGGCTGAGCTTGCTGGGGGGGGGGAGGGGAGAGGGGTGTGTGCCTCTCAGGGGGCTTAGCCCCAAGCTGCTTGCCTTTAAAGCTGGTGATAAATGTTGTCTGCAGAGCTGGACTTGTTTATCTTTGGGATTTACATTGCAGATACAGTGGCAGAACAGTCCTGTGTTTGCAGACCTGGAGGGAAAACTGACCTCTTGCCAGCCCAGACTGAGGAGGGGGCTGCTGCTGTGGTCTCAGGGTGCTGCTGATACCTGGGCTCAGCCTTCCCCCTTGACCTTCTTTGGGTGGCTCTTGGGAAGCCAGCACCAGGTGCCAACTCTTGTCCTCAGGTTGGACAGGGCTTTGAGCAGCCTGGTCTAGTGGAAGGTGTCCCTGCCCATGGCAGGGGGCTGAGACTGGATGATTTTAAGGTCCCTCTAACCAAAACCACTCTGTGATTCTTTTTCATTGGTGTGATTTGCACCACACTAACCCCTCCCTGCTCCCATTCCCATAGAGTGTTGGCTCATCTCCTTGCTTGTTTTCTCATCCCTGACCTGGCCAGGGCTTCAGTTCATGGGCAATTAGGTAAAATTCAATGGAAATGCACTCACCTGCAAAGATAAATGTCACCCACCCGAGGTAGTGCTGGGGTTTACCAAGTGTTCACCCAGAAGCTTGTGTCTGTGGCCACTTCAGGGCAGTTGCCATCCATTGGAAAGCCCTTGTTTGCCATACCCTGATCCTGTTTTGGATCACGTCCCAGGTAGGGCCATATAGTTGGGGGCTTTTCCCACATAATGGGCTGCCGGGGAAGACTCCTGTCTCTGCTGTGTGGTGCCTGGGCTCTTTTAATTAGAGACACATGGTTTATTATTTAGAAGAATATGCTTTCCCAGTCATTTGTTAGGATCTGGTGTATGAGAGTGCTGCAGCTTGTGAGCCTTAAATTAAGCTGTAGGAAGGACATCGAGCACCCTGTGAAGGGGGTGCTGCAGTACCCGAGCCTATTGTTCTCGCCCTGAATTGCGGGGAAGCTCTTTCCCCACGCTAGTTCTTTTACTTGTTAGCCAACTAATACACACAGCGGTTTGTTTCTGTCTCCATCTGTTCCAACTTCAGTTTATTCATGGCTCTGTAGGTATTGTACACTCTGCTGCCTGGGTTTTGTTGTTTTGGTCCCTTTTTGATGAGAGAGCCTCCCCTTTTCATGGTTCACTTATTCATTTTGTAGGTCTCCAGCTTCCTAGTCAAGTTTTCTCTTTTGTTGCATTAATTGGTCTTAAGTCTATAGTCAGGTGCTGCACGCGTGCTTCCCGTGTACACCTTAACCATCTGCTGTGTTTCATCTCCATGGCACCCAGGCCAAATTCCAGCTCTGGTAATGACATCCTGCCTCCCTGCATTTTCCTTGTGCTTTTAATTGGCTTTAGTTCACTTTCCTCCCACCCCATCCTAATGTGCCCCTCCATTCAGTGGCAGGCAGTGGTAGTTTTGGGTGGTGAGGGCTCCAAGATGTCCAGCAGCAAGCAGATTTCCTGCTGTGAGGAGCAGCCACAGCCCAGCCTGATGTCTGGAGAGCAAAACAGGAAAAACTTTGCACTGGAAACAAGACAGGTTTTCAGCACTGAAAGCAGCTCTATGACCTCAGGAGGCATACAGTGAATTTTGCATTTCCCTGAAGCCTTTTGCAGGAGAGAGTAGATGGCTTTCTGAAATGGTGTCATCGTTTCCTGCCTGCCCTCCTGCTCAAGCAGATCAGCTGTAGTTCTTGGAGGGGAGCAGAGAACTCCTGATAACATTTACCTTTGGCCTTAACACTCCTTGATACCTTCAGAGCAACACCTGATGTGTCCAAGTGATCCCAGAGTATATTGAGGCTCCAGGGGTCTCTCTGGCGCTTTTGCCTGGCTTATGTGACACTTTAATAGTGCAACAGTTAGCTTTACAACCGAGTTTCGAGGAGGATGAGACTGGTGTCTGTGTTTGGGAATTGCCCTCTGCAGCACACATTTTCCTGGTTGAGACAGTGGGTTCTTACCGCTCTTTTTTTTTTCTTCCCCATCTTTTGGTTTTGAATAATGGGTTATTATTATTGTTGAAGAGATTCTCTCATGCACAAAACTCACTTAAAAGCATGACCTGAACTTCTTACATACTTTGTCTGTTCCTTGCCAGCCTGGAAGCTTACTCTTTTCTCTGCTAATCCTGTTACTTCCAGTGACAGCCCCAGTCATGGGGGTGAGCTGCTCCAGTTGTCGCGCTGAGTCCTGTACCAATGGCTATGGATGGATGGCAGAATGGAGGAATGGATATATGGATGGATGGATGGATGTCCTTCTCCTGTTACTGCTTGCTGCTTATCATCTAATCTCAGTTTTATTGGAACAACTTGTGCAGTTTAATGTCACCAGTCAGACCTCTGCTACCTCAGTGTGGTTAGCTGCTTGTTTATATTGTTTTATGTGGGGCAACCTGTTGGGGGTTTTCCCCCACTGGCTATCACCAGGGTGGGAGTTCAAGGCAGGGATCTGGCTCAGGGGCCCCATTGCTGCTTGTGAAGGGGTCTAGGCATTGGGCTTCCCAAAGGCATCTGCATGTCCTGCTTTCAAGCATTGCCAAACAGAAAAGGAGACCATGTGCTTCCTGAGGATGCTGGCCTAGAGCCCCAGGAGGGAGCTGTGCTCTTTGGGATCTCCCCTGAGCCTGCCTCCCCTCCTTCGCTTTCTTAGTTGCTCTGCAGGTAACTGTGTGAACTGTTGGAAGGAACTGAAATTGTTGTTGTCCCCATCCTCCCCAAGTCCAGCATGCTCCTCATGTGGATTAGAGGTTCCCTGCACTTTCTGAGGCTGTGGGGGTTGTTCTTTGGATGGCATTCCGCTCCATTTCCTCAGCGTCAAGTGGAAGCCAGACTGTTTCCTCCACTGCAGAGTGGGATTAAACTGGACAGCAGAATCAGGTGTTCAAAGGCAGGCTGGGACACAAGCCTCAGACTCTGGCCAAGGCCACCACCAGACTCTGGCCAGCTCCATTATTAGGTGAATTTATCCATGCTCAATTTACTTCTTTTACCTTTCATACACTCCTGTGTGTAGATTACAGGATGCACTGGGACTCTTGTGTATTTAAATGCTGGTAAAATGTGTATAAAATGGAGTCCCCCCCATGCCTTTGCACTTGCTGGCATTGGCTACCTGACCAGTAGCACTCTTACAGCTTCCACATCAGTCTGGGTACACAGCCCAGAGCTGTCAGTACCCACTGAGAAGGTGGGTGACTGCTGAGAATGGCAACAACACCTGCCTTTTAATAAGCCTTTTGTCACACGTAAAATCTTCCTGGTTGAGCACAAGACCAGTGGTGGAGGCTGGGCTGTAGGCAGCTGCTCAAAAGTAGAGCAATGGTTGTCATCCCTTTTTGCCTTGGTAGGTGTCTGCAGGGCATCAAATCACTGGTGGTGGTTTCAAGTGCTTTGGAAATGCCAAATGAAGGATTGGGATTATGGGGATATTCAAGGGAGGGTTACCACATGGAGTTATGTCACCTCCTGGACTTAAATGAACCAGTGGAAGGCATGTCAGGTCTTGTCCTTGAAGAAATCCTCTCACCCCATTCCGCACAGGACTTTCATTGAAGCAGCAGTAAGTTGCCTGTGCTCCTGTCATCCTAGCAGTGGAGAATAAAGTACTTGTGCCAGTGCCTCTCCTAGCAAATCAGCCTTGAACACACAGGGAGAAAGACCAGTTCCTTTCACTGAGCAGCTAGCAATAAAACCACCATCAGTAAATAACCCTGCAAGCCCCAACCCAGTTAAGTCCTAGCAATATTATATACTATATATCTTTTGAGCTTTAAGAGCTTTGTGAAGATGGTGGCCTGCTTGGCAAGGTGTTAAGCATGCACATATGTGCATGTAGGAAAGTGTCTGCCCTGAAGTAGAGTCCAAATGCACAAGGTAAGTGGCAAGCGGCAGGCAAGATGAATCCCATTTCCCTGTTAGGGAGCAGGCTGACTACAGGATAGGTTGTTTTTTTTTAGTAGTATTTGGAAGCATGGAGATGTGAGGTTTCCCTAACAAGTTGCCTGCTGGAATGCTTCATAGCATGACCTTCGGTGTA
The DNA here is from genome assembly GCA_002631895.1 of Agapornis roseicollis. NCBI lineage: Eukaryota > Metazoa > Chordata > Aves > Psittaciformes > Psittacidae > Agapornis > Agapornis roseicollis. Next base: position 43,121 of record NDXB01000935.1, read on the forward strand.
TCTCTGAGTGATTCAGAGTCAGAAACTTGGTTCTGAATTCCCAAGTCTTGGAAATGAAAGACTAAATATTCAAGGATATTTAATCACATGGTTTAACCATAGCAGTATCCTTCATTTGCTACAAGGCAAGACTTCTAGACCAGTAATGTGTTGGGTCACATCTGATTGTTTTAAATGCATGATTTCGTTTACCAGTGTAGTGGGTCAGTACTTTGCTTGTGTCTATCCCCCCTGTAACTGATTTCTGTACTGACGGAGAAGTTAGTGAATGTTAATGGGTTTATTACTGCTCTCTCTCCTGTGAGAAGTGGTTTTTCTCATTATGCAAGTAGATGGTGTGGCATAAGAAAGGCAAGTTTTTAACTCAGAGAGGAAAGTGTTAGCATAGCCTTAGCATTGCCTGGGGTGGGCAGCATCCTGCCTACCCCTTGGGGATGCTGACAGCAGGGAGCAGAAGTCCCCTGGTTAATGACTCAGTGCTCCCTTCTCTTGCCTCTTTCCTCATTCCCACAGATCAGATCAGCCCCCTGTGCCATAGCCTGTCATCTGATTTATGGGAGCCATAAACTGCAAAGCAGAAAGAAATAAAAATACTAAACACTTAGTTTTTTAAAAGGCCAACAACTCATTGAAGTCTTGGTGATAATTTGCTCATAAAGAAATATTATGCTTCAGATCATAATCCCAGGCTGCAGATGGAGGCTGATATCTGGCCTGAGTCTGTCCCAGTTAAGCTGTAAAAGGAAGGGAATGGGATAAAAAACCTCAATGCATAGCATGTGAGGATTAGGCTTAGCTATTTTGCTGCCCATCCCCTCCAGCGCCTGGGAGGTCTTGTGGAGAAGTGCTGATCTTCTCCCGAAAAAACCCTTGTTCTCTGCTGAAAGGACAGTGGGCTCAGGGAAGGATGGGAGGCAAGAAGAGAGGGAAGGATAAAAATCCATGAGCAGCAGTCACAAACTGAGATATATAGGCTGTATGGAAGTGCCCAAAATGTTGATTTGAGGGCTGTTCCTCTTGGACAAAGCAGGGCTTCTTGCCCACTTTAACTGTATTAATAATAATATTGTCAGTCTGGCCAGGCAAACACTTGTTGGTGCTGCTTGTGCAGCAGCTGCCTTTAAGAACTGTTGCTGAACACTGCTTTTTTTGGTCAATGTGGATGGCTGTCTGTTTCCACCAGTGAAAACCAGCCCCCAGCTACTACAGCACCTGTAAGAGCAATGAAGGACTAGGTACGTGACCAGGTTAGACTTTTAGTGGTGTTGGTGTTCGATTGCTACAGAGGTCTCCTGGCTGCCCCAAGCAGGTGCCTGCTCTAGAAGGGTAAAATTCCCTTCTGGTTAAGCTTCCTGCTGCAAACATTGCTTGTGCCTATTTACCTCCTGGGCTTGCACTGCTGACTGGCACCTGGCAGCTAAAAGCAATGCATTTCTCCAAAGAAGATCAAGGATTTCATAGCTGGTTCCATGCAGCCACATACTCTCCTATCTGATCTCCTCCACCTCACCCTGTCAAAACCGTATGTTAATCCACTGCCACCTCAAATGAATCTTGATATGTCACTCTAGGGTTGCAGGAGGGCAGGAAGGTTGTCAGCAATTTGATTTTATTTCCCTTTCCTTATGCTTGCTGGCAGAGGCTGACAGCAGCTCTGCCTTGTGCTCTGAACAGCACAGAGCTTGGTTCCCTTTTCCAAGTCTCCTTCCTACAAGAAACTTCTCTTTCAAAGAGCGCCTTACTTTCTCAGATGCACATCCTAAATGTGGTGATGTAGGGTCATTTATAAAGACATGGGAACTGAAGGGAAATTGTCATTTGTGTGGTTTTTTCCTTTTTTTTTTTTTTTTTTTTTTTTTTCCTCAATTTATTGTATTTGTTTTTTT
>NDXB01000935.1:52482-65833 GCA_002631895.1 Agapornis roseicollis
TTTTTTTTTTTTTTTTTTCCCCTCCAATCTTCTTCCTTCTTATAAAGAGAATTAATTGGTCAATCACAGCATTTTGATGAAGTTGCTCTTAGCCTCTTACTTCATAGCACATAGACTTCCTGAAGAATCAAGGAAATGATAATAAATTGGGCATAGGAGACTTGCCTGCTCTTCCTTTCCCCATCTAGTATTCCTCCCTGCACTGTCTCCAGAGTGCGTCCTGCCCCTAGCTGCTCTGTTAACTTGTCTCTACTTATAACATTCTGTACATAAAACACAACTGGGCTCTTTTTGCTCTGATTGAAGTCATGCTGTGTAAAAGAAAATACAAATTAGCTCTGGCCTTTGGGTTCCTGACAAGTTTCCAGCGCTGCTTTCAGCACCACAGAGGTTGTGTAACTCCACATCTCAGTGCACTGAAGTCTCCCGCTCTGTCATGAGCTGGACTGGCTGCCGTACATCCAGGTTCAGCTGTTAAGAAGCTTTTGGCACTGAAGGAGGAAGAGAGGCTGCCAGCAGCTGGGTGAAATGTGGGAACTTGCTTATTCCCGGGTAAATCCCCAAATCTTGACGTTTGTGCAAATAGCTCCCAGTCGGATGCCTGCTGAGTGACTGGGGAGCCCAGCATGGGGAGAGCTAACATTTCAGTACAGGATTAACCCTCGAAGGAAGAATACAGTGGCAATTTATACAAACTATGGCTTAAGTTTGCCAGATCTTTTATGCAATGAAGCACAGGCACTTTTCCTGCCTCCTCCAGGGATTCAAGCCATGTACACTGTTACACCATTTCAGCATTGCAAACTGAAGGGCTGAAGCTGCAGCTACCACATTTTCAGCAGAAAACTTTAAGTCTCAGCGACTTCCTGCACCGATGCTGAGCCAAACACCATCTCCAGACCGGCAAGTGAATGAGTTGCAAATGATGTCACTGGTTTGAAACGGAGCGTGGGCATGACGTGGGTGAATGTTCCTGGTGCTGGGTGTTTTCTAAAGGTTTCTGAAGCATGAGGCATGACTGAATGACTTGTGTTTTCTTTAAAAGTTGAGTGGGTGAATCTTGAATCGTTGGGCTGCTTTTATTTTTGTTAGATGTGTGTGGGCTGAGGACATGACTCAGTATTTTCTCTGCAGATGCGAAGATCATATTGCCAATTCTGGGTGTACTTTGGGCTGTTTCATGCAGAGAAACTGGAATGCTTTTTCAGCCCTGAGCTTTGCTTTTTGGCAGCCTTAAGCCCTTTGATGTGAAAATAAATAATTAATTTTAAAAATCCAAAATGTACAAAAATACACTGAAGAAATGGCTGAACATGGGGAAATTACCTCTACCCCCATGTTTTCCCAATAATTTATCTCAGTATTTTCATGTTATTCTGGAGATGTCCATTGATATCTGATTTTCCTTCCTGATTCTCCCTAGTCCAGAGTGCTGCTGGGCCATCCCTTTGTCTGCTGAGTATCATCTCTGATATTTGTTTAACCAGCCATACCCTGCTGAGTGAGAGCCACTGTCCTCTTGACTGATGGCTGTGAGTTCTCCCTCTCCACTCAAGAGACAAGTAGGCATATTTGTGGGTATATGTATGTGGTTCAGCCAGTACCCAGAAGAGACACAGAAGTTTCAGAAAATTTTCCTTTTTCCCTTTGATAACCTCCCTGTCCTACTCCCCCTTCTTAAGTCTCCCTTTATGCCTGGTACAAGGTATGGCATGTGCTCTGGGAGATGCACAAGGCCAGGCATGGGCTGTGGATGCTTCTATTGTGCAATGATGAGTGCTCTCTTCCCCCATCCCCCTTTCTCTGCTGCTAAGACTCATAGCCCAGCGTCCTGGAACCACTGATAAATAATTTTTTCCTGCTGCTACCAGTCTTCAGCCTACCATGAACCTTGGTAGGCTTGCTGAAGATCTGGGAAGCGCTAGACAATAACAGACTTGTGGGTGAAGGATGTTGTAAGGGAAAGGCAGTCTTTTGGGTGTGCATCTACAGAAGGCAGTCTTTTGGGTGTGTAACACAGAAGATGATGTGTCTATAGGCATATTCTGTAGGGTGTGTAGGGTGAAATGAACTCCATACACCCTGCTTTTTTTTGACCTTTAACAGAGTTTAACCACAGAAAAATTCACGCTCTCCATCCCTAATAATGGCCTTAGATAATGTGACCTGTACGTAGCACCACAATCCAAACACTACTTTTCTGACTCTATACCGGACCATGCAACAGTGAGAACACCAATATAGCTAATTAAAGGCCATATGTTCAAGCATGTATTGTATTGCTGGGGGTTGTATCACCTTCCAGTCATTCTAGTTCCTCAGTATTAAGCTCTACTCCCTATTCTTGACATTTTTTCTAGCCTTCACTGCCCACCCATGGCAACAATTCACTCCAAACTTAGGGCTGAGTACATCTGTTATCCCTCCAGTCCTCACAGGAAGCCACTTGATTCAGTTAGCTCAAGTGTCTTTGCAGCCCTCTCCCAAAATGACATAGACTGGGTACCAGACCTTATCATATCATCTCTAAATCCTCACATTACTCAGGAATAATCCTACATTTTCAACCCTTTTTACCCCAAAGCCTCATTCCAGCCTTAACCATAAAGTACAAGCCAATACTCCTCTAAACATAAACTGAATGCCTCCTGCATTGCTGAGTATCAGCCCTCAGGATTGCCCTGAGGATCAAAGAAAGAGAGGGTGCTCTTTAGTCCTTGGTATCCCTATCCCTAACCTTGACTTCAGTGTCTATAGACTCAGTGCTCTTTATGTACAGGCCCATACCTCTGAGTGCCCAAGCTGTTCATCCCTGCCAGCCACAGTTCCCATTGTTTGTGTTTCTAATAATGCCTTTGCTGGAGCATGGGTATGGGGCTGGAGCAGCCAATGGGGCTTGCTGGGTATAGAGGCTGGAAGTTGTGTAGCATGGGAAGATTTTGTTTGGGCATGGTTTGAACGATCAACTATTTTGCTCTGGCTGCTGAGAGGATGGTAGGCTGGGTGCACTCTAAAGCATGGGGCAACGGAGAGCATGACAGTGTCTGTACGTCAGTGAGAAAGCAGGGAGGCACATGATCACAGAGAAGCACTGGGTCAGGGGTAATTAGAAAGGCCTGAGAATGCCTGATGTGTTCCACTCCTCTCCTTTCTTGAAACAAGCCTCATTGTTCCTGCCTGCTTACTTCTCCCTGCCCTTCCACAGATTCTTTATCAGTGCCCCCACCCCTTGTCCTCTTGCCTCTGGATCTCTACACCTACTTGCTCCTCTTGAGCAGGTTCTTCAGCCCTCCCCAGCCCTGTGGCACTGCTGCCCTACCTGCTTTTGGCAGTCAGAGCTCATCCAGGGGCCAAGCATATGAACCTTATTACAAGGTACTCTAACCATATTTCATGTTAGCCTGTCTTGCTGGTTGGGAGCCAAGGACAGAGAGTGCTATGGCCTCAGGTCTCTTCAGGTGACAGGGTGCTGCTGTGAATAGTCAGCTTGCTTCTGAAGTTTTGGGGAGATTGTGCTTTACACTTTCTTCCTTTAGTTATTTACATTCAAGGTTGGTATTACATTTTTTGATTTATAAACTGCATTTAATAAGAGATTGTCACATAAAAGCTCTGCAAGTTTCTGGGAAGAATACTTATTATAAAGGGTTTTGTAATTCTTACAGTGTGGGGTCCTTGGCTTTTCTGAACTTTTGCTGTATTACTTTCAAGGATAGTTTAGCATAGTTGGAAATCAAGCCCAGAAAGAAAAAAGCTGACACAGAGCAGATCAGACTGAGAGGGAGATGTTTAATGTTTGAGTTTGGTTTTGTTTTCAACAGAGGAAGCCAGTATTTCCCACCTGCCTAAGGAGTGCCCACAGTGGACTGAATCACTTCAGACCTTGTTCTGAAATAAATCACAACAGCAAAAGCATGCTGTCTATGGCAGTAGACAAAGTGCTTATTAAAAGGTGAGCTTTGGGTCACCTTAAGGTCTCAACTTTTTTCTTTTCCAGAAACCCCAAGTTTGTTGCAGTAATCAAGGCTGGTGAAGGGAAGGTCCACACACAGTGCTGAGACCAGCCTGCTTCCTCATTCTTCGCACACTCATTGTTGGGCAACTTTCTTCAATGTCAAGTGAAAACTTCCTTCTCCAGTCCAGTAACACTGTACTCACCTTGAGCAGAACAAGGTCTCCTCCCCATGTAACACACATTAGATCCCTTGCGGGAATGCCCAGCGGTGTGCTTTACTGAGGTGATTAAGGGTTTTGTTGTTTGCAGACACCTCCTGAAATACAGCATGTGTGTACTTTTACGGCCACTTTGGATAAAGTTACGCTGCAGCTGGTAACTGCAACGTTGAGATAAAACGTGCCACGTGACAACCTAAGGAACAGCAAGCTAAGGAGCAAGGAATTGTTCACTTTCAGACTCCAGCGTGGCTCCATATACTGCTGTTTTGTTGCACAAACACAGAATGACAACTTTAATGGTTGTCTCTTAGTAGTTGTTGTATTACCTGTAATTGTTTCTGCAAGAGCTTGCAGGCCCTACCTAGCTGTGCTTCTGAATCAGGTTAACAAAGAGAAACTTTGTTTCATGAGAAAGCCTCTTGATGCCATTATTTCCAGAAACCCTGAAATCACCATTTGTTACATTACCGGTGTTTTTTTACCCCTATTAAGCTTAACATTAGTGTTTTTTTAGAGGACTGATGTGTCTGTGGCCACATTCTGAGCTGCTGAAATAGCAGGATGCCTTTGAAAACAGAAGAGTACCAAAACCTCCACTTACAACATCCTGCAGGTTAGAATCGTGTGCACTTTCTAAATGGGCCAGGATTTGGTCTGAGAAGCTGGGATTTCTTAACATAGCCTTCACATTTGCTGTATTTCTCCATTTCATTCTCCATTCAGTCACATAGCCTGCGTGCTGGATTTATTTGTTTTACATTTCTTTGCTGTCCAATTTGCTGCCAAATCACCATCTCGTGTTGCTGTCTTATATAAATGTTAACATTAGCATTAGCTAGCTTCACAATAACAGCCTAGAAAGGAAACATCTACTTCTGAGCTTCCCCCCTGCCAAACCTACAACATATGGGGTTTTTTTGGGTGGCTACTGGTAATTAAGGACACTGGATGTAAAATTATAATGCAGTATGAACTGTTAGTCTATAACAGTTACGATCATTGCAACACCCCCTTCAACATGTTTAGTGTTTTGTTTTTAAGCTGGAACATTGAGCATGGAGGATATGACTCCCTGTTCCCTTATACAATATGATCTCCATCTAGAGATCCTGCCTGCCAGCAGGAAGGCAAGTAAAAATCTCCATTTAAACTCTACTTTTTTGACCTTGATGACACATAACAAATGTGTCAGTGTTACTTTTGGGTCCTGAAAGATGGCATGGAATGGAACAGGGATGCACATGTATGCAGAGCACTAGCCAACAAATAAACCAGCTGCAAACCCCAGATGAAACCCTGGCCTATCTAGATGTTGTAAAACCCAATGTACCTCTGCCACAAGGTCTGTTCCTACACAAAAAAAGCACCACTACATGCTGGTCATACTGTTCAATGTATGGAATTCAGTCTGCACACCGATACACTGGGGAGGAACGCTCCTCACACAACACAGTGAACGAATGTCAAGTGGTTGACTGTGTATGATCCTTGTTTGGGTCTTCAGCTTTTATTGGAATCACCAGAAGAGCTCAGTCAAGACCGGAAGAGGACATCCCCTCGAGCAGGTCCGGCTCAGGTCGGCATGGCCAGTGTCGGCGTTCCGTAGCACCTGCTCCGGTTTGCCAGCGGTGCCAACGGCGGACGGGTCCCCGGCAGACACCAGTGTGGGCCTCCCGCCCCGCGGCCCCTCTCCAGGATTGGTGCCGCCTGCGGCAGGTCCTTGCTCAGGAGGGGCCTCACGGTGAAGAGGCCAGGCCAGGCGGGGCACCTGCCCGGCGGACAGCCCCGTCCCAAAGGCGCCCCGACACAGCCAGCGCTAGTTGGGGGCAGCGGGAACCGGCCATGAGGGACGGCCGTGGCCTGACGAAGGGCGCCAGGAGGCCCGGACTCCTTCGCGCTCCTTCCATCGCCTCCGTCCGTGCTCAGGCCGCTTCCGCCACCGCGGTTACATAAGGGAAAGACGGCGCGCGCGCGCCGCGGCCCGCCCCCTCCTCGCCCGTGTCCTCGCGGCACCCTGCCCCTCCCCCTTCCCCGCGTGACCACCACCCGGGAAGGGAGGGAGGGAGGGAGGGGCAGGGCCAGCGCGTGCCTCCCCGCGCCCCGCCCCCTCCGGAGAGGGGCGGCACGTGCGCCCCCCTTCCCCGCACCCCAATGGAAGACCGATTCCCCCCCCCGAACCCCCCAGCGCACGCTCAGTGAGACCGGTGGGGCGCTGGGCGCAGACGCGGCGGGGACGGGCACGGTGCGGAGGGAGGGAAGGAGGGAGGGGGTGGGGCGGTCCCGTTCCTCCCTCCCCCCCTCTCCTCCCAATCCCTTTCCTCCTCCCGCCTCCGCGGGGGCCGGGTGACGCACGTGCGCGCGTCCCCGCGCGCTGTTGTCCGCTCGCGCCCGCCGGTGCGTGCGTGCGTGCCTTGCCGGCGGCGGGGCGCGCGCGGCGTGGGGGGCTGGCACGCGCGCTGTTGTTATTGGTGCCGCCGGCCGCGGCGCAGGGAGGAGGAGGAGGGGGAGCGGGCGGGCGCTTCAGTCAGTGAGTTCTTTAAAGATGGCCGGAGCGGCGGCGGCCGCCGCGACCCCCGTGTACTGCGTGTGCAGGGAGCCCTACGACGTGAGCCGCTTCATGATCGAGTGCGACATCTGCAAGGACTGGTTCCACGGCAGGTAAGCGCCGGGAGCTGGGGGAGCGCCGGGTGAGGGGACGAGCGAGCCGCCAAGCCGGCCACCGGGCACAGGCGGTGGCAGTGTCCCGTTCCCCCGCCGGTAACGGTCGGGGGGACAATGGCAAGGCGGCGGCGGCACGGAGGGACCGGGTTGCTGTCCGTTCCGGCTCCCCCCCGCGGCGGTGGCAGCGGCTGGTGCCGGCGAGGACTGTCGTCCCTGGGCACACGCGTCCTCGCTTTCGAGGGGGCGGCCGGGCCGAGCGAGGCGGCCGAGGGGGGGAGGCGGTTATGAAAGAGCAACAGATGCGGGGCTGGCGCCACCCTGAAGTTGAGCCGGCTTTGGGGAGGCGTCGTGTCCCCCTCTCGCTCCGCTCCCACGGGATGTCTTTCCCGGGACAGGGCGGTCTCTTGACTGAGAAGCGTGGAGCGGGCACCGTGAAGGGTGCCGGGGCTGTCCCTCAGCCGGGCCGGATCTCCCGGTTTGCCGGGCGTTTTGTCTGGGGCGGGAGATGAAAGGGGGTCGCCGCGCACCTCTCGACGCTTTGACGTTTCCAGCCCAGTCCCGAGCGGCCGCCGCCGACTCGCGTGTGTTTTGCGAGACGAGTGTGTGGGTAATACAGGCCCGGCGGCAGCCTCCCGGCTGCGAGTAGGGGGAGCCGGCAGGGATCCACGGGCAGTTAAACAAAGGAGCAAGTTGGGGGCCCCGCGGCCCTAACGGCTCGGCCGGGCCGGGGCTGCGGGGCTCCGAGCTGCCGCCCCCATTATGTGAGGCAGCCCCGGCGTGCTGGCCGGAGAGCTGGCGGCCGTGTAGGAAGTGCCTCGTGATTGACAGCAGGACATTTAAATACCCCCCGTGTAACAAAAACAGGCTCCCGGCGAGACAGCCGACTCGCCCTCTGCCGGCGCGGGGTGGCACGGCCCGGCCGAGGCCAGCCGGGCCGAGCGGAGCTTGCCGCTGCCGGAGCCCCCTGTCCGGCGGTTCCCCACCCCCTCGGTGCCCCGAAGTTGGCTGTAAAGTCGGGACTGCACCGGGGCTTTGCGGCCGGGGAACAAAGCGGTGCGCCGGAGAGGCCTCCCTGTTGGGAAGAGGTGCCGGTCCGACCGCGTTTGCCTTTCATCTCTTGCCCTCAGCGCTTGCAGCAGAGAAACGATGGTTGGGGGGTGTGTGTGTAGTGTTTGTTGTTTTTTTTTTGTCTCTTCCCTCTCACTGGTAAAAGAAAAACGCTGTCTAAAAGCAAGTTGCGAATCTAGGTGTTACTTAACAGTAATTATTACACAGGGGTGTTTTCTTGCCACGTTTTCAGATGAAAGGAAGGCTTTCAGTATTTCAGATGTTGACTTGTACATGCGTTGAGATGATTTGTTCTTTGTACGTGGGTTTCCCTTGACTCAAACCACAGTATAATAGAATCTATGAAAAGGGCTTTGTAAACTCTAAAAACTGCCAAAGCACAATAGTTGTACCTTTAAAAAACAATCCCTCATAAATATTTTTAACAAGGCTATTATTCCCCTTACTAGTACTGTTGTTTGTAGCTAGACACACAACTGCTGCTTTGGATTATAGTAGCAGGTTTGTCAGAACTTGATCATTGCCTGTAGTAAAGGTGCAGACATTGTCTGAAAGTCTGTACAGTCACAGGTTCTCTCTCTTGCAAGTAGTTTTTTGCATTTGTGTGTTGCTCTTCCAGTCTGTCTAGGCAATTGCTCAGCTTGCATTCAGGCTTATCTTAAATGCCAGTCTTGTGTGCTAATATTATCAGGGTACAAATGAACTAATTTCTGCAATTGTGACGAGGAGGAAAGTGTTGGCTGACTGATAACAAAGGTGATGTGGACCTCTGTAGCCTTAAATCTGGATCCCCATTGAGGTCCACAGTGGCTCCTGTGCCGTCTTGTGCAGTTGCTAGAAAAACTGCTAGCGCTAAACTGCTTTGATAATCTGAAGCCCTAAGTGTGGGAAGTAAGCAAGCAAGCAAGCCTGCCAGTAGAAGCTGGTAACAGCCACATTGCTGGGGGTTTTATTTGCACCCTCATGCAGTTTCATGACTAAAGGACAGGCCTGTGGGAGACCTGTTGTCCTCTCCCAGCTGTGGTCTGCTCTGGGAGTGTCTTTCCCCTTGCTCTAAGAGTATCTGAAGACTGTTACATAGCTTGTGAATGAAAACATGTGCTCTCAAATCTCAATGGCTTTTGTGAATTTAGTGGTTTTGTACTCTCTTGATTATTATTTTTTTTTTTAAATTTAATTTTATTTTTTTTTCAGCTTGTGGAATGGGACTGGTGTGACTTCATATTCAGAAGTGTGTAAACCCATGCTTACTTTTCAGACTGTGGTATGCTAGCATGATACCTAGCACGTATTATTGGATTACAGACTCTTGGCTGCCTTCCTGTGTATAGTCCGGAGAGTGCCTTAGCAGTACACTGGAGGCAGCATGAAGTCTGGTCTGACACATTGGTACTAGTCCCTTTAAATTTTATGTGATTTTTTTTTCCTTTTCTTTTTTTCCCCCTGGGTGTTCTTGCACTCTGTGTCATCAAATGTCTGTGTTTTGGTTTACTGTTATCAGTACTTTAATATTATCAAATATGCATTTTATTGCTTCTGCAAATATATGTGTAAAAGCAAATATTTTGATGTGCCTTGCAAGGTTATGAGCTTACATTCTGGGTTTTAGTTACTCTACAAGTGGGCCTAACATCCGGCCACAATCTTGTGTAATTAGCTCTTGCTGAACAAAAGAGCATAACATGTGTCTGTGTGGTGTTGTAAGCTTCATCACTTTCTTGAATTGCTTGCAGGAGTGGAGAGACTGCAGAGACTTAGGTCTGACAAACTGTCAAATCTTTCAGATGAGCAAATCCATTTATATTTTAGGCAGTGTTTGTATTTTCCTGGTCTTTTTATCTTTTTTAAATGAGAATGTCACATTAAGTTGCTTCCCCCTTTATGGCTTGTCTAGGATATACCCCAGCTAGAACACCATGCTGCTCTAAGTGTTCAGCTTTTTCTTGAATCTGTTCAGTAATTCTTGACACCCATTTAAATTCTTGGCTTCATCTTCAAATGACATGTATCACAGCATGATAATTCTCGTTCTGTCTCTGTCTCCCTTTGTTTTTTGATGCTCTAACTCAGTTTCTAGGTTAACTACATACTGTCGTCTTTTCTCCCTAGTGTTTTTCACTGTGATATATGTAACCACAGAGTGTCTTTTTTTAAACTGATCTTGCAGTCAGCTCTATTCTTGGAGTGTGTTTGTGGAGTCAGCTTTGAAATTTTTGTCCTTTTTCTTTATTCTGTGCATGATACCTGTACTCAACTAGGCTAACGTGCATTGCATAGATGTTACTTATTCTTGTAGACTAGATTTCAAACAGGTTGGAATAAACTTTCAAGTTTAAGCATATAATTCAGCTTTTGTCAGCACAACATAAAGTTGACTGTAATGCTTCAGGAGTAAATGTTTGCAACAGAGTTAGCTTTTTAAGGCTGTTTGCTTTATAAAGCTACACTGGTGCTGTACTGGCTGTAAAGGACCATGGAGAAGTCAGTCAGGCAAACTAAGAATTAGAAGTGCAGGTGCCCTTATGAAGTTTTCTGTGTAGCACTTTTGCAGGGGATATTTTTTGTTTGTCCATGAACATACAGTGAACTTCTAGTATGTGCCAAAGACAAAGAGGTAAGAACTTATCAAATGGGTGAATGTCAATTACAGTAATGGTCTTTGCCTTTTAAAATGCCTGTAATCTTTTAAACGTATTTTTTAACACTAAGAAATAAAGAGGCTTTTTTAAACAAAGGACACAGTTTATTCTTCAAAGCCACAGAAGTCTGTAATAGAAGGGGAAACATCCTTTTTGGTTCAAAATTAGTAATTTTTCCTGAAATTTCATAAGCGTCAGCTTTGGTGTCTCCCCCTCAGGAAGAAGGAAGACAGTCTGTCCAGCTTTGCGCGGTTCACATCTTTGATGTGTTGTGTAAACAAAACTTGAAGCCGTAAATCCCTTTTCTTTTATATACTTTGATGTTTACAGAAATCAGCATTTCATTTGAGCAGGTTAGAGGGCAATAAAGGAAATAGAGCACGAATCTGTATGTAGTGGATGTATTTATGTACTTATGTCTCAAAGCAAAATCAAATTGATTAAATTTATACAGAATTATTTTTAAATTGCTAGCTCTTGCTCGGGATTAATTCTGTATTCTGAGCAGTTTTCTTAAAAGAATTTGCATTTTTCTCCCCCCTTTCTTAGAGCAGTTCGTTGATGATATGTAGAACTTTGCCATGAAGTGTTTGATGCTTTTTACAGCTTTGTCATTATTAAAAACCATTTAGTAACATCATTTGAAAAGAAAAGCATTTTGTGTACCTTTTGAAGATGATTATTTAAATCGTAGATGCCTTGAGGCTTTTTTTTTTTTTCCCCCAAATGGAAAAAAACCCCAAACCCCAAACAGCGCCAGAATCACATCTGAGCAAAATTCATGTAGAACATAGTTTTTCTGATATTGTATACATCTGAGCATGTCGTCATTTGATCTTTGAAGAAACGTGAAGTTTCTCAACCACTCCTTAATCTCATCTCAGTTTCATAATCAAGGTTCCCTCTTGTATACCTCTGTTACGTTGCACAGCACAGGTCTCTCTTAACTCACAGGTTTGTACTCTGAAGGCAGGCTTTCTCCTTGAGAAACGAAGAAAATGCACATGCTATAGTGACTACTTTGCCTGAATTGGTTCTTTGTTTTAGAGTTTTATACATGAGGTTCTCGACGATGGGCTCGCCTGCTACTTGCTGCTGAAAGAGACTGTCCCTCTCCTGGCTGCATGCTGCTGTAATTTCTCTTTTGTTGGTCCAGTGCTTCTCTGATTGTTCAGTAAATCAGCTCTGCTCAGGAAATGGACAAAACCCATTCTTTTGCTGGGTTAGGGTTTTGTTGGGTTACTGAGCTAACAGGCTCAGCAAGGGCTAGGATGAGTCCCAGACTGTTGCAAAACACTGGTGAGGACTGTTGCTGAAGGAGATGATGGTGGGAAAAGACAGAGGAGTTGCCCAGTTTTTTTCCTCACTGGCTGTTTCTGGGATCAGTAGCTCACCCAGTTTTGTAGAACTTTGTTTTTTGTGTCAGAGTCGCCATATGTGATTCTGCTTTGAATCTAATGGCCTTGTCCCAAATCTGTCTGCTCATCTGATGGGATCCATAGCAAGCAAGGCATTTCCAGTGCAGGTGCAGTATTGCAACCCAAGAGCATCACCCGTTTGCAGAGACAGGTGAAGTGCCTGTGTCTGTCTTAAAGGGACTCAGAGGACAAGATATGGTGGTGCTCATGTCAAGACACATGGAGACTTCAAAGAGAGACTCTTGGGAATGCCTTCTGGTGCAGATCTGTTTACAGAAAATTAAGGCCTTGTAATTGTAAATGTTCAGGGGCCTGACCTGAATCAACAAATCCTTGTCTGGTCGCTAGAGCTTTTGGTATGACATCAGAGGGTCTTGAGCTGACTTTCTGGCTTTTATAATGTTATAAGCCTTAAATTCTTCCTGTAGCAACTGGATGTATGTTAAGTATTTTAGACCTCAAGGGAAAGTTAATGTGTTTGTTAACCTTACTTTTCTTTGGTTTGTATTTGTTTCATCAGAGGTAAGATGGAAGCCTCAGTTTATAATCCAGTGAGCTATGTGTCCTCTGCCAAAAAATTAAGTGACTTCAGCTCTTCTAACAATACAAAAGCTGAAACTGTTTTGGTTGAACTGAGAAGAAACTAATAGTAATAAGGATGCCAGACTAGCACTTGTGTAATTTGGTATCTGTTTCCAATCCTCTGTATTCTTCATTTGAGCAAACCATTTTTTCCCCTCTCAGTTCCCAGCTGTGAAGTGGGTAGACTTATTAATATATATTAAAGTAGATGCATTTGGCCATAATGAGTGCTATAGAGTATTTAAATTTCTTCAGTGTTTGAAACTGTGGAATAATGTGTAGAATTATATGTACATGGTTCTTTTTTTCTTTACCGTTTTCTTGAAAAACTGGCTTTGTTTGAAGTATGTATACTTTGAAAGCTAACACTTGCTGCCCTTAGATCTGTAATTTGGTAACTTTTTTCTTTCATTTGATGTTTTGGAATAAAACACAGTAGATGTTTTAGAATGTGCATGCTGACATACTAACTAGGGCAAGGAAAAAAATACTGTCCAAGAAAGATCTGTAAGAGAACTGAAGGGTACATAATTTAGCTTTTAAAATTAGAATTGCAACAAGATTCTGGTGAGTTTCAAAACAACTGTTAAATGCTAATAGTTCTAACTTCTGAAGTACAAATCAATTACTGCCTATTCAGTGTTAGCTAGAAGATACAAAAGTGCAGCATTAGTCACTTAAACACTACCTTTAATTTTTTTGCAGTGCTATAGCTTATCTGGATCAATATTTTTGATTTTTTTTTTTTTTTTTTTTTTTTTTTTTTTTTTTTTTTTTTTTTTTTTTTTTTATAAACGTTTTCTCTCT
>NDXB01000935.1:65966-78873 GCA_002631895.1 Agapornis roseicollis
TTTTTTTTGTTGGCAGTTCTTGACCATGCAGACAAAGGCGCTGTACGCCTTTGTGTATTTTAAATAGTTAATAGTGGATTTTCTTTTTGTCAGCTTGTTCATTTATGGTTATTTTATAGTCCAAAATGTCATTTGTTAATGCTTACATAGCACTAAAATGTTTTCAAAAGTCTCTGGTTTGCGCCTTCTGTATCTATGAAGTACAGAGGTAAGAGATGTCAGGGTAGGGGCTGCTGCTTGGTACACTTAATTTCTGTATATATCTACAAGGTGCTGCAGTGCAGGGTGTGAAATATAGTCCTTTTATTTTAAATTTATCTTGATCGCTTTATTATGCTGTGTTTTCTTATGGCAACACAATGGCAATAAAATGGATTAATAAAATAGATTAAGCTTTACAGTGGATTATCACTCTGTTAACTGCCAGTGGGTTAAATCATGTTGATTTTCATTCTTCATTTGTGGTTTCTCACTTTTTTTTTTTGTGTGTGTATGTATGTGTACTGTCCACATACTCATTAGATTTCTTATACTCAGTGCAGTTTTGTGTGCACATTGTATATCATCTTTAGAAAGATTGTCCTATACAGTACCTCTATTCTGTTTGCATGGCAGTTTTCACAAGTTGAAGGTGAACTCATATTCTTCATGTAGATGTTTTTACTTCCCGTGCAGCATTCTAAAATAAAATACTATTGTCTCAAAGCAACTCTTGAGTAATCAGTAAAGACTTTCATAGGTGCAATGTGCATGCTTAAAATCAGAAATGTGCTTGGGTTTTACACTTGTCTCACTACTGAAGTATAAGAATTCAATTAACAACTTTGCTGTTGCTTTATTAGCAAGGTACGAGAGACTTTTTAGTGAAATATACAGCTTTTTAAGTAGCCAAGCTATTTTTCATTTGTCAGTCCTTTCTAATATATTGTAACATTAGCTCATGAATACACAGAACTAACAATCTATGGAGTATGAATAGTCTTGAGATGTCTGCTATATGGTGGTAATGTGGATTTATGTGGCTAGTTACATCTCCTCAGGTCAATTCTGCATTCTGCTTTTGAATGGAATTAATATTTAATACTGTTTTCTCCATTACTTCAGCATTAACTAAAGTAGACTTTACTGGTCTTTCTTTTTGAAAATATTGAGTTCATTGTTGCTCAGGCAAGCATAAATACTGATGTTTGCCACAAAAGCAAGAAATCTTTTTTTTTTAAATCCCTCCCACATCATTCTGTTTTAAAAGCCAACTGGATGAGGATGACTGTTCCAGTTTTATAATATATTGGGATATGAAGTCTATTTATTTTCATTTGAAACTGTGAGCTGATGTTGCTGCTAGCCTGGGAAACTAATTTCAAACATTTAATTGTGTTTATTCCATTTACATTAATGCTTTATTCACTTAAAAGCTCTTAAAGCAGTAGTTCATGAAAATGAATCCAAGGAAAGGTGACTTCCTGAGAAATGAAATCTTTGATATTGAGGGTATGGGATTGATCTGATCTGTCATTCTTGCCACTTATCAGGTAGTATTTTTTGAACAGACTGACATGCTCCTTTTGGGATATTGATGTTTGAGGGCCAGCAAACAAAGGACAAATTGGGTAAATGAAGAGCAGTCAACGACATTGCAGTGTCATACTGCACAATAGTACTTGTAAAACTTGTGGTTGGCTTGCCAGAGATACGCATTTTTAGTTTTGTTTCAATAACAAAACATTTGGATCTTTTCACTAAAGGATTACGTTATGCTGTTATGCTGACTTGGGAAATTCAGTGTCAAGAACCAGTGGAAGTGAAATGAAGCACTGTGACCTAACAAACGGCCTTCAGGGGTATGAATGGGCAGATCAGTGAGCTGTGAAGTGCTGTTAGAGAGCAATCTAGGAACAGTTCCAAAAAGCAAGATAGTTTTGCTAATGTGACATTGTGCCCAGGCAAATGTTGCCAGTCTGCCTCTCAGGATACTATATTCCCTTTTTATTTCATGATGGTATGGTGTACGGACGTGCTGCAGCCTCAAGCCCAAACTGCGCTGTCCTAGGTATTTCTTATGTCAGGTAAGACCAAAAGCATGTTAACAAAAATGGTGTACACCTGTATTCTCTTAAATCTCAAGTTATGATTACAGTATTTGTCTGCTCAGAGGACACATCAGTGTCATGAAAAGATGAGCAGCAACTTAATGCCTCTGATGCCATACCCTCCTATATGAATTGCTGGGACCTTTGGGGGCATCGGTTGGATTCTCTTAACGCTGCAGTAAAATGTGCTGCTCTGATATAAATGAATATAGGAAAAGTAGTTTAGAATGCAGTTCTTACTCTTGTTGACAGTAAATGGGATAGCTAAAGTACTGAGTGATTAGACTAGAATCCTTACTGAAAAGTGTTGTCTTTGAGTGAAAGCCAATGCCTTGGCTGTAGCTTGTGCTTGAAGCATTACATAACTCCATTCAGAAGCATTAGTCTTTTAAGTGTGGTTAGATGATCAGTGAAACGATTTTGAGCAAACACGTTGTTTGTCTGGACTACACTTACATGAAACAGGTACTGGTACATCTACATTATGTAATTAAGAGTGAATTGCAATGTCTTACTTGCTGTTCTTGGTGCATGTGTGGTGAATATGGAAGTGAATGCATTTCTGCTGTATACAATGTCAGTTCCCTATGCAGACTACAGGGAAAATCCCAAGGAGTTGCTTGTGGGCTGTATCTCAGCTTGAAGCAGGAAACCCTCTCTGCAGTTTTACAGTGTTTTTATAACACATTAGTAAATGTTTTGAATAGTCTGTTTTTCTGTTATGAGATAGCAGGTAAATACGCTTTGTGTACTGGATTCTTGGTTAACACAGTGTAGTAAAATTCTTTCTTCCGGTGCCAATCTGAGGAAGCTGTACAGTTCTCTTTCCAGTGTGAATGTCTGCATTGCTCTGAGCTATTTGAGTGATTAAATCAGCTTTCTATGAAGTTTGTGCACCACGATACTATGGAGCAAGGTTTTTACTTGTTAGGAAATGTTCTCTATCCCTTAATAAGCTTGCCAGCACCCTGTGTATGTGTTTGGAAGAAAACCTGTGAATCTCTGAATGATCACTGTTGGAAATTTATTGACCATATTGGAAACTTCCTGACTATATGCTAGTACACTGGGAGCAGAGCAGATGCTTTCTTTTTAAAACTCTGTACCAGACACTAAGTGACTGAACATGTCTTCCGGTTTTCAGGTGTCTGAAAAATCAGGACTGAGGTTAGGACAGTTTTCTGTTCTTAGGGGGTGTCTACAATGGGAGTAAGCAGCATAATAAAGAGGAGGCTGTTTACTTGCATTTACTGAAGGTAAATACACAGTTTGAGGTTGTCTTCTGTAGCTCTATGGTTTGAATTGGTAAAAGCAAAAACTGTCTAAAAAAGAAAGCTGACGCTGGGTTTATTTAAATTGATGTACTACAAGTTATATTGTAAGGTTGGGGAATTCTCTTTGAGTATATTGAAGATTTTTTTTTTTCTTAGTGTTTTTAGTTTTACTTAGTTTCACAGCCAGTGCTATGTAATGCAAACAAATTAAACTTTTCTACTGTAATTGAATGGTAAGAAAATAGATTAATACTTCATATTCAGTCAATTAAAGGTTCTTTATAGACAATTGGCCTTTAAATTGTTATCTAGGAAACACTTGTGGTAAAGGATTGTTCTTATGTGAAGTATTTGCTACTTTTTGGATAATTATTAAAGAAAAATCTTTTTGGAGCTTTCAGATTATGTTGGTAGAGGTTGTAAAGGAAAGCAAACCATTACTATCCCTTTTCAAACCAGAAAAGCAGCAACTATTAATTGTTACTTGTACTTGGAAAAGTCTGGCAGGTATGAATCAGGTTTTAGGCACATTTAAAGTTCTCACTAGTTCCTGAAATATGTAGAGTAATGGACAGTTCTGCCTTATTCTAAATAAAAACAGGTGCATTCATAGTCAGAGGATAGCATGTTATGTTCCTGTAAAAAACACTATTAAATCAGAAGACTATGGGAAAGTATGTACTAAGACCTGCAGAAGGTTGTGAATGTTCACCATATGTATTTGTTCACTAATGTCAAGAGCAGGGACCAGGACTCAGGATTATCTTGTCAATATCTGAGTGCCCTAACCAGAAGATTATGTTTGGGTCACGTTACATTCTGTTCTGGGCCCGTGATTCCCAGATTCTTTCTGCAGAGTAAGAGGCTGTAAGTGGGGGAAATGGAAGGGTATCTTTACATAAAAAGTAACCTGGAGGTGAACATTCCCTTGAGATGTGTGGGCTTGAACTCCCACAACCTGAATAAGTAGTGCTGCCGCCATATCACTTGGAAAAACAAAATCACTTCTTCCTTCTTAACTATTTTTGTAGTGCCTGATGTTTTGAAAGCATGGCATCTGTGCTTGCCTTCTGGCTTAGATGCCAGGGAACAGGGTACATGCTGGCTGGGTTTGCAGGGTGAGCAAAATAGATGGTGCTCTTGTAATTTTCAGGTCAAGTGGTGAGGTGCTAGGTGAGTGTAGGTACCTTATTGGTTGGCTGTCTGTCTTCTGAATTTAGGTAGGCTTTAGAGGACAGCATCCTTATTTGAATATTTCCCTAATGTCCTTATGTAGATGTATTTCCACATCACACCACCTCCTGTCTTGCAAATTCTCCTTCAGTCTTCTTTATTCAAGATTTGAAAGTTAAGTATTCCTTACAACTGTTCATTCCAAGGCTGCATCCTAGTGTTCTTAGTATCAGCTGATGTGGACCAGAGGACCTCTGGTAGTCTTAGTTTTGGTTTAAACTAGACATATAACAGTTTAGTGATAAACCCAAAATAACCTAGAAAACTTTGATTTAGTAAATAACTTTCATAGACTCACAGAGCTGCTGAGGTTGGAAGGGATCTCCTAAGATCATCTAGTTCACCCTCCCAACCCTGCTAAAGCTGGATCAGGTAGAGCAGGCTGCTCAGGGCTCTGTCCAGTTGGATTCTGAATGTCTCCACAAATGGAGACTTTGCAGCCTCTCTGGGCAACCTCTTCCAATGTTTGCCCACAATAGTGCTAATAAATAAATAAATAAAGAAAGAAATACTTTCCACATTGATAAAATTCTCCTGCATTTACTCTTCTCCAGGCTCAACAGTTGCCATACTTTCAGCCTCTCTGAATGAGGTTTTAGTTCCTAAGTCATCTTCATGGCACTTAGCTGGACTTGTTCCAGTATGTCCCTCTGTTTTACTGGGGATTCCGGAGCTGGACTCAGCACTCAAGGCATGGCCTCAGTAGTGCTGAGTAGAGGGAAAAGGTCACCTCCATCCACCTTTGGCAGCAGTTTTCCTGAGGCAGCCCAGGTGTTTGGCTGCCTTTGCCATGAAGTTGTCTTGCTGGGTAATGATCAGCTGCTTGTCCACTAGGACTACAAGGTCCTTCTCTTGCAGAGCTGCATTCCAGCCAGTTGGCCTCCAGTTTGTGATGGTGCAAGTTACACTTGCAGGCATAGCCCAAGACCTGTAATAATGTGTACTTTCACTCTTGAATTGCAAAGGCATAATTTACTTAGCTTATATCAAAACATTTTCATATAATCACTTCCTGTAATGTTGACACCCAAAATAAAACACTTGAATGTGCTGATCTTTGCAGACTTACTGTCTTCTCTGATAGAAACAATTAAGCAGAGTTTGAGTCAGAAATTTTTCACAAATAATTTGTGTTTTTCACAGTAAGTGAAACATAATGTCTCTGTTTTACCATTCTCTAAAGTAATGGTAAATGTCTGTACTCATTTCCAGGGGACCTTTTGCAGTAGGTCCTCTGCTTCCAGCTTCGTATTTTTCTTGTGCATTTCTTTGGGTATTTTTGTTTGAATGTGATTAGTATTCTACCACTATGAAGAAGGTAGCATTGTCAGAACTGTCTCTGCATACACTAGAGTGATATACAGGCAAAATCTTTTTTCCCCAGTCTGAAAGCTGCAGAGCTAAGTAGCACAGACTGAAGTAAAGTTTACCTCTAGAAGTGTTCATGTGTAAAATATAAAATAAAAGATGAGGATTTGTGCTTTTGCAAAATTTCAGTGACTCTAGAGAGCTTATAATAAAGCAAAACTGGCTTTGGTAACCTTGGATTAGTGTAGGATTTTAGATTAAAATCAGTATGGCCGATTGTGTCCAGAGTAAAAATGTGATGCAGATAAAATTCAGGCTTGGTTCTGGTGTAACTCAGCTCCCAAAGCTATTTAGCTTTGTTCTGCAGTATGTGAAGTTTCCACATGGTCTGAAAATGACTATGCTTCATTAATTCCATCTGAAGAGGATTGAACAGTTAAGGTTTCTGTAGGAGGACAAATGTGTAAAAGTAACGTGTTGATATGTTAAGGCCTGCATGGATACTGTTTTGGCCACTATGCCTCTCTGGATCTCTATGAGCAGCTGACAATCCAATAAAGATACCTAAATTATGGCCATTATCTATTTGATTGAAGGAGCTTATTCTGCTTACTGCTCTGCCAGCCAGCCAGTGTAACATCTGATATTTAAACTCATTATCTGTGTATCTGAAACAGTTTGCTTGTATCATAGCTTAAATAGGAGTTAATGTAATCAGCTACTCCATCTGTGTTTGAAATGAGGATAGTGAGCTAGAGAGGATTGAGCCAGTTTGCTCTCAGATTTCTTCAAAAATGAAGTATCTGTCTCTACTTGCTATTGACTGCAAGTCTATTTGCCTTATAAAAGTAAGGTATGTCAAAGCTATAGGAGCCATCATGTTTTATGTTGTGGCTAGAAGATGCAGAAATTACTCAGCTTGCTTAAAAGTCTTTATCAATGTCTGAAGAATGTTGTAGGCTGGAAGAGGAATTACACAGTTGAGAAACATATGAGTTTATTTTTTCCCTTAAAGGAGAGCTATTTAGTGAGTTGATTTTCAAGGCAATACAAGGCTCAATTCAGGTACAGCTGCGGAAACTCTGCTACTGTGAGTGTTAAGGCTACTTAGTTGGAGACTCCAGGAGGTCTTGAAACCCACTCTGGTTCAGAAATTTTTAAACCAACTGTATTTGGTATAAGGAGCCAATTAAAAGGTGTGTAAAGCAGGCTGAAGCCAAGTTTGTTATTGTTGCAGTCTGTAAAAGCAGCAAATCAGTCATACAGTAAACCAGGAGTAAGGGATTTGTAGCAATGGAGTCTTAAGGTTGTGCTAATATTGGTTACTGGTGCTAGGATGTGGGAGACAGAAAAGGGTATTGCCTGATGTTGTTAGCAGAAACTCGTATTTTTCAAATCATGCCTGACATAATTTTCCAGTGAAGGGGCACAGTTTAAAAACAATCATTAGCTTTCTAAGCAACCCCCTCAGGCTAAGAAGCCATCCTGGGTTTGTTACTGTTCACCTCCAAACCTTTTTTTATCACTGTGCTTGAGAACAAGACAGATCTGATGGTGCCTACTGACAGTATTACTCAGGATGTCGAAAGCTTTACAGACTACATTGCATAAAATAACACAGTACTGATAGTACTTGTCATACTTCATGATCTTTTCAAACAGCTCATCTTTATTAGGCAACCTGATCTTTCTAAAGAGCTCATCTTTATTAGGCAACCGGAATAACCAGCTAGTACTCTCTGTAGGAGGGAGGCTGAAGTCCATGCCCTTTGTTGATGAGGAACAGTCAACACTTCAAGCTGTTGAGAAGGAAATGGAACTGCTGAAGATGTACCAAAAATTTCTAAATGAATTAAAACCTGCTTTTAATATACAGTGCAGATGGCCTAAAAGAGGTGGTTGGCCTAATATCTAATAAAGGAGATGCCTGTTACATAAGACCAGTATAATAAATACTTCTTTTGTGAGACTTTGGTGTAGGTAATTCCGGAGTTCAGAAACTGCAACAAGCACCGGTGAGTTTTTTCTATTCAATCTCTTAGCCTCCCCAGAATTCCACAAATGTTAAGTCTCCTTGCTTCTCTGAAAGCTGGCAAAAAGTGGTATAGTTAAGAATGGATAGGTATTTTCACCTTTCAGAATGGTCATCACGTTTCTCTCAAACTAGGAGGTTGCACTCTAGCTGAAAATTTGTCCTTATCTTGTCCTGCTTTATGGAAAGCTGTTTGATGTGGTTTAGAAATTTAGCTTTCAAACTGTTTGGGTTACTTGTTTGGTTTTCTGATCTGTTTTGGTTACTAATGTACTTCAGTGAATTACTGGAAAGAGTGTTTTGTAAGCAAATAACTTTGGTAGTGGCATAAAGTCACTTTCTTCAGCTACTTTTGTAGCTGGAGCTACAGATAACTGGTCTCAAGGTTTCAAGATAAACTAAACACTGTAGCAAAGAAGAATTGGGATATCAAAAGGCAGCCAGATTAAGACCATCTTAAATACTGTGGTATCTGAAAAACCTTGGATCACTTACAACATCTAGTGCCAGTATGTGCATCTCTTGGACTTAGTAATGTCTTCTTCAGTGTTGTGCAGAGTATATGATTGAATTCTAGGAAGCTTTTCAGATGCAGGGAGGGATGTTCCCTTCAATCTAATTGGTAAACTACTTGGAATTACCTATTAGATTAGAGCAGTACTGAGTATTAGTGAATAATGGAGGTGAAGTTCAACACTATGCCTGGCTAGGTGTACTGACTTCCATTGCCAAAGGGGAAGTCCTACTTCTCATGTGCCTCTCCCATTCCCTCTTATGGGTTGTCTCTGACAGCTCTCCAGCTGTGCTGTAAGCTAACTTGGTAAAGGAGAGAAAAACTAGCTAGGTTAGTTTCTGTCAGATAAGTGTGTGAAAACTAGTTATTTTGTAACCAGGCAAGTACCAGGGCTGTTGCATGGAAGGAAAGTGGGAGTGCTTGCTTGGAAGGGAATGAGTAACCTACCTCTTCCAGTGGCTGCGAGCTGTTAGATCAGTGCAAGCTGTATCATGTCACTGCTTCCTAAAATGTAGTTGTCATTTTGGGCTTCTTTTTATAGGCTGTTTGCGTGTTTGTGATTCAGTTATTTCTCTTTTCTTTCCTCCCCTTCCCATGCCTCCTCTCTTAGAAATAGGTAACTAGTGTGTCTGTTCTGTGTACAAAAGACCCTTGCTACCTAACAGGAAATTCTGCACTGGAACAGGAGTTCATGTTGATTGTGGTCAAAGGACTTGGCAGTGACAGTAATTCTTAAACCACATCATACACAATGCTTCATTAAGATGGCTGGGGACAGAGTGATAATTATCAGGAGTCTGTGTGCAAGTTGGCGCTGAGAAAGATTAAGACAATAAGAATGTAAAAGATGAAGCAAGCAAGTGTGTAGACAATACATATATCTAAAAGCTTATTCAAGGTTTATTTTTTTATATTTTCAGTCAGGAAAAGAGGTGGTCTTCATTTGCTGTATTACAGTTGTCATAGTTGCTTTATTCCTGAATGATTGAAGGTTTAATTAACTTGTATACTGACTTCCCTTTCCCATCTTCTTGTTACCTCTGCAGTAGAGCTCAGCCTATTTCTTCCTATTTTTCTAATGGAGAAATAATGGTAGCAATTTTGGGTGGTAGTTTGTTCTCATTTAGAATACAACCATCCACAGGCACTCAGATAAGATGTCTCCTTCAAGATAGCTATGGCAGCTCTTTCAAATGGGGTTGAAGGTTTTGTAGTGGTGGTTGTTTTTCTTTTCATAGAATCAGGACATGTGTCAGTTCTGCCTTTAAAACCTCTCTGGTTTGAAAGTATTATTTTTTAAGTACCTTTTTTCAGTTGGTTGTAAGGTGGGGTTTTTTGTTAGTTTATTCCTTAGTTTTAAGCACAATTAGAATAACCCTGACTGCTAATTGAAATAAGGTAAGTTATGTAAATAAGTTGCTTTTATTTGTCAGGGGCTGGTTCTCGAGTATCTTAGAGGAGAAGAGGTAAGCTTCCATTGGTTTGGAGTTTTGAGGAGGAGGTAAAAGTACATCATGGAAAAATGCATCATCAGTGTCTAGGAAGACAGTTAATTTCTGTTCTCATTTCTTCCCTATCCAGTGCCTTCTGTCTTTGAACCAAATAACTAACGTGTATTCTTCTGTGCATGTAAGGCCCATGCTACCTAATAGGAAGACAAAGGTGTTACATGCATGATGACCAGATCTAAAATTTGTTGTCTGCGGTCAGCTAAATTGTGACTCTGGCATCCCTAGAATTACTTGAAATCCAGTATTAATACTTTTTCCTGCTTTACTTACGGAAAGGGCAGGATGTTCTCATTTATTTCAACATGCTTCTAGCAGTTGCAACTCCTCTAATACATAGTGCCTGAAGTAAGATTTGGGCTATTGTTTCTCCTTTTCTTAGCTGTGTCAGTCTGGCAACACTGGGAAAATGAATGGAGAAAGATGGGAATCTGAACAGCTACAGAGAATCTTTCTGAATTCCTGAGTAGAATGAGTTACTTCATCTGTGAAGGGTTACAGTGGTGCTGGTTTTAAAAGTGCTAAAAGAATTTTTTTCAGTTCAGGTACTTTTCTTTCTTATAAATCTTACATCTTGATTCTCTTGCTGGTATAGTAGTTTCTCATCGGTTTCAGACTGAAATAAAGCCATCAACAGTCACTGCAGCTTTTAAACTATTTTCTTTGCTCTCACTGACATTCTGTTTAGTTTTGAGGTCTGCTGTAGTTGTCTTAAATGTTTCTTTTTTCTAATCTTGGGCCACTTATTTCACTAAAATCTACACCAAAAGATCCAGGCTCTTTCAGACCTTCATTGCTGTAAAACAATGTTTTTAAAAGGACAGAGACAAAAATTAATTGTCAATACTCTTTTAAAGCAGCTTGATGCAGTCAGTCTAGTTGGAAAGACTAAATATAAATCTCAGTTGGCATAGGAAGAGGGGAGAAATTTGGTATGTGCTTAATAGATGATACTAAACAGAAAGAATATATCAGGAGTACTTTGGTAATGTTAACTTGGCCTTGCCATGAAATTGTCACTAGGAAGAGTACTTCTCATAAAACTGCTACATGTAATCCATGATGGCCAATGCTATTATGAATCAAACTGTCTCCTTTTAAGTCTTACACTGTAATGAAAATGTTGACTTCGTTGTGGTTTTTTGCATGTAAAGCTCCTTGGATTTCCTGAGCATATACTACTTTTGACTGTAGTGTGAACAGTCATTTTACTTTTGTTTGCTTAAATTTGATTGTGCATACATGAAATCATTGCATAGAAAATCAGCTGTCCACACAATCTTTTCATCGGTGTAGCTGATTAAAAATAAGATTATGCTGATTATACCAAATACTCACTTGTCAAAGTATTTTGTAAAAGTAATTGCCCTTTTCTCTCAAATTCATTCTAACAATTTCAATAAAGTGAAATAATTGTACTTAAAAATCCAGGTTCTGGGAAAAAAGCATGTGTTCCGTTTCAAAACCATATCAACTCATTTTCAGACTGTATTGGAATTACATAATGGAAGAGTAAGTGTACAAATAATGTATGTCACTGTTGTTTTCCTGAGATTTTAGATACCATGGTGATTATGTTGGTTGAATACATGGCTACATCCCTAAATGTAGGTAGAAGGCTTTGTTGTATATGTAACTGAACCTATATATTATGTAACTTGATAGCTTTGTTCTGTTGATTGTAATTTTCCTATTAGGTTTCTGCTTTTCAGAATCCAGTATGCGGAGTTGAGCTTTCTTTGACAAGATGTCATGTACTGATTATTTTAGCCTCTGTGCTTTTGAGGGAGTGAAAAGTACTGTTACTTTACAAGAATTATGTATGCTGATTTTCCTTCTCAATAGAAGAAGGTGCATGAGTATTGCCATTGAAAGTGTCTTCTGAAAGAACAGTGCTGGTAGAGCTGCTGGAGGTCCAGGAAGCCTGAGCCTTTGGAAATCAAAATAGATCTTATACCTATCTGCATGTTTGTTTTACTGCAATACATACTTTCAAATAAATATTATATGATTTAGAAGCAATAGGGTTCAACTACATTAGGGAAGTCTAAACCTATGTAATGAACATTTACATTTTTAGTGTGCAGTGTGATGGCTAAAGTAGACTAAGATCTCTTAGGACTTTAGAAGTGTCCGAACAGATGCCCTTAAGCAATCAAAGGTCGGAGTTTTATGTGTGTGCATTGTTGTGCTGGGGGTTCTAATGTGTGTTGTAGGATGATGCAATATTGAATAAGTTAGTGTATTTTGAAAGTTGGTCTTGCATACAATTTTTATGTCCTTTCTCTGTATGTGAGTGCATATGTATTAAAACCATGTATGCTTTAGGGCCAGCACACATATATTCCATACAAATTAGATTTTTTTTTTTTAATTTTTTTTTTCCCCTGGGGGAAGTCTGTAGCTCTGAGAGGGCAGATAACCATTAATCTGATTTTCTATTTTTTAAATTCGTTTTGAAGAGTGTATTTACTCATGCTGCTGGAGTTGTGTTTATACCAGTCAGTATTTTGTTTTGGAAAGTGAATGTGGCAAAACCAAAAGCTCTAATATTTTCATGTTGGGTAATCTATTTTAAGGCAGTATGGACCTATATTGAGTGTATAGAATCTTGTCACTTCTTTAAAATGATTTAACTGCCAAAGTAAATCCTTGTAAACTTAAAATCACTAGCATTGTCCAGAATCGTTACCATGCTTACCACAATAACGCTTACAAGATAGCTGATAGCTCCATGCACTTTCCCAAGTTGCTATGTGTTTTTTGATCAGTTTTACTATTTTGGTGTAACTGCATGCATTTGAAGAGAGGGGAGGAAAAAAATTATCTAGCTGGCACTCAAGGATCAGGGTTTTAAAGCTCACTAGATTTATTTTAAGTTTTAGACTCTCCCTCAAATGCAGTTCTTTTTCTTTTTTTTCTTTTTTTTTTTTTTTTTGTTTTATTTT
>NDXB01000935.1:78998-96429 GCA_002631895.1 Agapornis roseicollis
TTTTTTTTCTTTTTTTTTTTTTGCTAGTTTAATGCTGCGGGGTGGTATGTAGTCTGTCCAACAGTATTGTCACACTATGACTGTCTTTTTATTCTTAATTAAGTACTTTAATACTGTCCCTGAATGAGTGGCAGATGTGGCTATGTGGTTGTGGCAGTGACTTTTTTAGTACTCCATTGTTTTAACCTGTAAATGTTGCCTACTTGTCATCCTTTTCCCACTTGGAAACAATAGGCTTGAATTAAATGACTAACCAGAATTCCTTAAAATTTGCTAAACGAACTTCCTACCCCATGCTTTGCCTTGCATTTTTGAGATGGAGTAGGAGAAGTTCTTTGCATAACTTGCAAGCTTGCTAATTTTTTTTTTTTTTTTAACTAAATGCAGTCGTATTTTGGGGTTTGTTACGCTCGAACAGATTAGAACTGAAAGTAGCAACTGTAGATCTTGTTAAAGGTAAACTGAAAAGTTTGCTATGATACTTACCTACCACTTAAGGAGTTACTTGCTCGCTTTATCAATGGAAGTCTCTGTCATCCATCATGATGTGAACTTCAGTAATAAGGCCGACACTAAAATGGCAAGTGTCAGTCTCTTTTTTTTTGTATGGTATATTGGCAGCATAAGATTGCTGAACAGAAATCTCTTTCCTGTGGTTCACTAGTCATTGTTAGAAAGACAAAATAGTGTAGAGATGAAATAACAGAATATTTTCAAATAACAATGTTGTTTTCGAGACATGACATCTACTTGGTAAATAACAGCATATAACTGTAACGTGTCATTTTATTTATTTTTCATTTATAGGAATCCTATTGTCAGGGTTTCTAAAGACTATCTGAAGAAGTGAGTTGAGTAGTGGCTAATTTTTTGCCTAGGATGAGCTTGTAGAACTGATTTGGCATGTGACTCCCTGCTGGTTTAGATCTGTTGAGAGAAACGATAGATGTCGATGGTAAGGCAGTTGGAGGGAGGAGGGTGGCACCTTTTTTCACCACCAACAGCTACGCTCAGCTTAATGTTATATGAAACTGTACCTGTTGTAGCTACTTCAGTGTTCGCACAACTGAGGCTGTTCTGTTACTAATAGATCTTTGCTGCCTCTAGAATTGATTTATTCCTTTCCTCATCCCTGTTGACACGCAGTAGGGACTCACCACCTATATATCTGCTCAGCTGTTCTGTGAATAACTGGAAATTGAAAAAGCCTTTTGGGGATCTGCTTTGTTAGATAATAGGAAACATCTCTATACCACTAGTAATTGTCTATAGCCCTGAGCTCCTAGTAACATGCTCTAGCTTAATGCTCCTAGTATTTTTCCACTGTTCCAGGCTTTTTTTTGATTTCTTTTTTCTTCCCTACTGGATGTTAAGACGTGCTTTTTTCTCCTTTTACGGGTAAAGCCTGCAGTGCTCTCTGAAGCATAGCAAGAAAGGTTGTGGGTGCTGATGCAAGGGTGGACTTGAAGAAGAGGATGTGCAGTGTTCTTGTTCAGAAATAGGATCATAAAGAAAGGAAAAGATTACCCATAATGTTTCTCGGAGAGTCTGGGGGAAAGGAACAGAAGATGGAATACAAGACAATGGTGTCCTGTGTACAACCTAGCTTCCCGACAAATTAACTCATTTTTCCATGTTGAGGATGATCCATTTATTTTCAGCCATCTTTCTATTAGATCATCGAGAATCACTTATCTCTCTCTGTTTTCAAGATTTATGTTTTCAGTATGCCTTCTGTACAGGAATTCTCAAAAAATTCCTAGCAGAAATATCTTGCTGGCAGTCGATAATCTGTCCTGTTAGTCCTTTCAACTGTGACAACTGGGAAGATGGACATCAAAACTTCACTCATATCTTGACTTCTGTAGTGCAATTGTGTGTAATCATTCTTATACTTGGAATTTTACATAATGGTACTTAGACTACTTGTTTTAATAAGATAAAATACCTTTCTAAGTAGCTTTGTCCTTTTAAGGACACTGAAAATAGAGCTTTGAATCAAGAGTGCTTTGGATTTCTTTCGTAAATCAGGATTCCTTCAGTCATACCAACAGAAGCAGTTAAGCAGTCTCTAAAATGTTGTGGTGGTGCTTGGTAACATTAGAAGTAGGGAGGAGAAAAGCCAGACTGGATCAAGAGCAAGCAGGCATTAAATTTGGAAGGTGCAGCAGCCTGTATGGTGAGTGGTATGGATCCAGTATCTGTTCACAGCGTCATGCTGTTGGGGGGGGGTTAGGTGCCTTGAGTGGTTTACTATGTAGAACTGTGCAGTCTTCAGGATAATGCTTCCTGTAAATGTTTTAGACTTCTGCTTCTTGTACAGGCTTTCCAGCATAATTGTGAAAAAACAGTTGAGTCTGTCATACTGAATTATGTGGATTAGTCTCTTAAGTTGTACGTTAATACTACTGCAGTAGAGAACAGCCTCTGCAGGATACCCTCTCCCAGACCCACAAAAGGGAACCTTATTTCCCCTTTACTGAAAAGTAAGAGGTCCGTTGATCTATCAGATGTTAGTCCTTTTCTGATTGTTTTCTATTTATGCTTGTTCCTTTTACATAAGGAACTTGTTCCTTTTACATAGCTACAGAAACAATAATCAAATGGCAAGTTGAGACTAAATCAGAGACATTCACCTCCTAGTGAGACTTAAGTCTGGAGAATTGGTTCCTTGAACTTCGAGTAGCAAGGGCTTTCTCCACTTGCCAGGGATGGGCACATTCTTGTATGTGAAAAAACTTGAGCACTTCCCTGATTCTTCTAGTACCTCTTGCTGACCTTGGCTTGATACTGGATACCTTGGGGAAGTTATGAAAATCTGACTCTTATTTTTAACTACTTTTTTTTCTACCTTGCTACTGCTTGTAGATGCATTTCAAGTAAAACTGGGCCTCTTCAGGCCTTCCATCTTCACAGAGTTAGATGTATTTTTGCACAGGCTCCTTCAGTGTTGGTTTTTTTTTTTTTAATTCCTCTTATTGTTTTGTGGTGGGTGTTTATTTTTGTTTTGTTTGGTTTGGTGGTTTTTTTTTTGTTTTTTGTTTGGTTTGGGTTATTTTTTAATACTGTAAACTTTTCCCCATTCCTGGTGATTAGTCTGCAGCCTCCCTGCAGGAGATGAGCAATTCAGAAACTAGGTAATGTATAATAAAGACATTTCAACCCAAATGGATGGTGAGGTGAAGGTTAATAATAATATTTCATTCAGGAAAACAGGAGTGGATTTGGAGTGTTACTGTGTCTGAGTGTGTTAATGTTTTCCAGGCTCTATGCTCCGTCTTGGTGACCTTGCTTTGATGCTTGAGGTCTGAAGTTGCACTTACCACAGTAATTGATTGCTTGCTAGTAGCCAGAATGATTAATGTCAGATTCATCTGGGTACGTTGGAGAAAGGGACTCGAAAAGTGACTTGTAATGTGCTGAACGTGATTGATGTGCTCTGTGACATCCTTGGTAATGCTCGTTCTTGCAGATGCTGCTGGTATCTCATTTGCCTTATGCAGTCAGTTGTCTGCTACTAGATTCACTTCCAGTACCTCCCAGTTAGTAACTTGCCTTCCCAGCTAATTCTGAGTTTAGAGCATAATTAGTAGACTGAAAATGTTTGCTTTCCCTATTGAATGGCTATTCCAGCTGTTCTAATAACATTCCAGTGTCACCTCCTGTCTCTGTCCACAAAGCCCCAGGTGCTTTCATGAAAGGTTATGGAATTAATCAAGTCAGAGAAAATGCTTAGTACTTGATAGAATTTCTAGTTTATTTTCAGCAGATTCTGTATCATTCTGTGAGAGACAACAAAAGTCACATTCCTAAACAGAATGTGACCAACAGTTGTCAAAGAATTTTTACTGGACTTTGATGCAAAGTTCTTAATGTTAGTCAGCAAGATAATCTGATAGAGGTGGTGATGAATGTATCAGGGAGAAGGAAAGAGTAAGTGAAATTTTCCCACTATTTCATTAAATAATTACACAAACTTGATCAAGATACAGTCCAACATAAATATCTTTAGCTGTTCAAAAATCAGAAATGGAGCTAAAATACTGGGATTCTGAAGGATGTATAAACTGAACCTTTTCATGTGGGGCTTCTAGAGTGTATATTTTAAAATGCTTTTCTTACAATGCATAGGATTGAGTTACTCATCCATTCTATAAAAAGAGAGGGAACACAAGAGAAGGAAATGGGACATGCATTTTTGAAGACTGTTTCTGTTTTTCTCTTTGTTTATATGTCAAATGAATTTTCATGAAATAACAATTCCTGTAGTTGTGGTCTTAAAACAGATACTAAATATTGCAAGAACTGTGATGAACTGTGGCAGCTGAGTTTTGTGTTTAGATTTTAAAATAGCATGTATATAAAGAAGCTGTATAATTTTGAAATTTGATGTGCTGTGTAGTGAATGGAAAAGTAGAAAAACCAGCTGTTGACAGGGAATTCAGAATGGTGAACTTCTCATTGATAGTTACATGGGAGATGCTCTTCAGTTTTGGATCTGAATTGCTCCTTGGTGCTCTTTGAATGCTAGACTGTTTAGTGTATTGTTTTGGCAGCATGTCCTGACACTTAACTGGAGCATGTCAGCAGTTTTGGCACTAGACTGCTAGGGAAAAGTCTTCATGTAGCTGGATCATTTCAAAGCTTCAGTGTTTAAGCAGTCATTACACTTTTGATATGAAACGGGTTGCATGAATAGAGTACTGTTCAAGTTTCCAAGTTCCTGGAATGCATTGAATAGAAATACCTAATTTTGGTGTAAATATTGAGTGTTGTATTCTTGCTTCTGTATTATAAAGTCAGCAATTTCTTAAGTGTCAATGAACTTTTGAGAAAAAGAAGTTTGCCAGAATTCAGCTCCTACCAGCCAAGTAGGGATTACCTTCTTTTTTCCCTTGAAAACTTTGTGCAAAAGCACATCTTATCCAGTTAACCTCTAGTGTTTTAACTTAGAAGAAAATGGACTTCATTTTGACTTTAAATGTCTGTTGTTTAGATAGTACAGCTATGTAGATGGTTTGTCATGACTGTTACAAAGATTTTCAGCTGCAATCCCACTTTGATTGTTTTATCTGGGAAAAAATGTGCACCAGGAAAACACTGCATCTCTCAAGTGCTCTTTGAAATACTTGTTGCTGTTTAAAACAAAAACACTTCTACAGGGTGAATTGTGTGGCCACTTCTGTAGCTTACATAGCTAGTACAAGTAGTGTAAAGAATTCGGGAAGAATATGAAAGTATTCTTCATTGATTTGGGGTTAGGACCTATGTGCTTTTTCTTTTTTTCTTTTGAGGAGATGGGAAAAGGCAAAAACAAGGAAAAGAAATATATGGTCACTTCTATAAATTTGCAGCATAGACTTAGATTTTTTTTTTTTTTTTAAATCATACCTTTTATAAGGAAAATCGCCCAAATGATTTTGCATAAACTGCTTCCTGTAATTAGGATCAAAGGTTTTTGGCAGGTTGAGGGTAATGGTATATATTGCGTACTCATTTTTAAGGAAATCTGATTCTTGTTTCCTTTTTTTTTATAGCATTTTTATTCAGCAATAAATTATTACTCAAAATTTATGTAGCAGCTCAGTAGTTGAGATAATTTGGTATCATTATGATTTTATAGACTAAATGTATTCTGATAACTTTAATGTTTTTATATATATATAAACTTTTGCATGTATAGTCGTTAACATTTTAAAAATATTATTCCAGCTGTGTTGGGGTAGAGGAGCACCATGCTGTTGACATTGATCTATACCATTGTCCCAACTGTGCAATTCTTCATGGACCTTCTCTAAGTAAGTATGGGTTATTTGGATTTTATTGTACACTTCCAGTCTGTTCTTTATCCATGTACAATTGAAAAAAGACTGTTGAAAAGAATGATCAAGATGGGCTTGATTATTTAGGAGTTACTTGCTCTACATGACTAACTCTGAGCTGATAAAAACACCTCCACAAACCAGACAAACCATCCTGAGAGGTTTCTTGATCTGGAGATGCAAATAGAATAAAATATAAATCACTGCTACAGATTAGAGAAAGCAAAGTGCAGAGAGCGAGAAGAAAACAATCTGCACTTGGCAGAGAGAAAAAGAATGAAGATTAGGGTATCATTGTTTAAAAAAAGTGTTGTTATGTTTTTCCTTGAAGACCATGTAATGATTTATAGTCAGCAATGATTTAGGATTTAGTATTTTTCAAAGCTGAATTTACCATTTAGAATTCAGTTTAGAACCATTGTACCTTCAGCGGTAGTCTTGTGGAATATGAACAAAGTGATAAAGCATCACTTATTGATGGAATTGATGCATGTTGTGTGATTTGTATCTTACACATTATGTGACTTCAGGATTAGGTACTTTCGGTTAGGGGCTAAAAGGTAAGATAATTGTTTCATGTGCTTGTAGTGTTTAGTATTCCAGCATCATTTTCAGTTAAAAATCTTCATGTCTTTCCTGTAAATCAGAATGACAAGTAACAACCATTTCTTTCCCCACCTTTCTGCCTGTTGTTCCCTATGGAATAGAGGGACTAGGAGGAGTAGAAGTGGGATCATATCAGACTTGCAAACTAATAAACTAGTAAATGTAAAACTGTTTTTCTGTTCATTTGGGACACCTATTATTTTTCACTGTGATGCCTGTGAATAACCTTTCTTACAGTGCAGAGGTTACTAGCTCTAATGTAAGCTGTGTCTCACCTGCAACAGTAAGATAAGAGTGATTTTTGTGTTGGAAGTCTTTTTAAAAAGACAAGAATCTGTGGTAAAATTATCCGTATTACTTCATATTGCCTTAGGTAAGTAGATCATCTAGTTTTAGTTGATGGTTCAGACATGTCATTTACAACCCAAGCATGAGGTGATGATATATTGAAATATGTCTTCACCTGGGATTTTATTAACTGTTGTTAGCTAAGCTGTCAGAATCAGATTATGAGAGTTTGTGGTTTGGGCTCTACTTGCTCTAGTGTTTGGAGAGACTGATACTGTCTCGTGACTTGAACTGTTGCAGCAACACTCTACAATGCTCAAATCATGTGAAATTATGCAAGTAAGTAAAAAAAACCAAACCCAACCCAAACCCAAACATTTTGATTTACAGCTTCTAAAATCCCTTTTCTAAAGGAGTTTCGAAAGAGAAAATATTCATCTGTTTGATTTAGGAAGGCAAGTATACCTATGATTTCAGCACATGCTGTACTATATAATCCCATCTAATCAAGTAACATAGTGCAAAAAAGATTACTAAAAATATGCAAGAAACATACTTCATACTATCAAGTGTGTGATTACTTTCAGTATTCTACAAAATTAATGATGCAAAAGTTCAGTAATGAAAAGCAAGCTACTGCATAGTTAGATGTAAAGGTCAAATTAACCAATCAATTTTTTTCTTGAATTTCAAACAAAAAGAAATCCATCTTGATTCAGAAGAGCAACAGTTTTACAAGACCTTTAGTAAGCAGCTATGTGTATGAAATTAATCCTAAAATCCTAAATTATAAGAGCAATTTCAAAAAATAGTAATCCACTGTGGAATTTTCTTAGCTTATTTGATTTAGAGTGTTCATCTTCTATTTTGGTGTCAGGTCTGTCACCAGACTCTAGAATCCAGAGCTTTAAGGGAGCTCAAGATGCAGTAAACGTTAACCAGACTGTGATTGTCAGGACATTATGACTGTTGGACCAGTCTGGTCTCAGTTGGTCTGAGCTGACAATATGAGATGATGTACCCTGCCTTAGAAGTGGTATTCTGTGATTTACTGTATGCAAGTGCATTGTCAAGTACTAAGTGAAAGGATAACTTTAATGTATGATTTTTAAGTGTTAGAAAGGTAGACTTTATAAGTTGGATCTGTGCTATAAAATCTCATAAGCAGCTGTATCATCTTACAGTTTTAATGAGCTGTTACAATGGCAGTGAATTTATGAGAAACTACTTTGTTGCAAACTAGTGTTAGCCACTAATTTCTTGTATCATTATTTATGAGTGAGAAAATAGCTTTGAAAACTTAATAAACGTGGCTTCATTATTTATGATGTTTTACTGTATTTGAGTAGCTGGCTCATTAAGCAAGCTCTTCAGAGCTGGTTTGCAGGTTAGCAAATAACTATGAATGTCAATTTATTCTCTTAAGTGTCTTCTAAAGGGTGCATTTTGTCACGTCTGTAGGAAACAGCTTATCAATAGGAACAATTACCTCTTCTGTTTAATGTCTATAAGATGTCAGTTATTCCTATATAATCAAGTGGGGTTTTTTGGTTTTGTTTTGTTCTTTTTTTTTTTTTTTGAGAAGCAGCATTTTATTTTTGTTTTTAGAAACTACCTTTTCTCCCTGAAGTCCTTAGCTTCCTGCTACCGTTAGCTATGTTTTCAGTATTGTTGGTAGTTTTTTAGAGTTGGGGTGCATCATGACTTTGGTAAACTTAAGAATAAGCACTTCCGTGAACTTACAATTTCTGTTAATACAGTTTCTTTAGCTGGGTGTTGTATTTACACTGTAGATTGTACATGCCTGTAGAACACTATTTGCGTTGACAAGGAACAGTAGCTTTTCCTTTTCCTGTTG
Organism: Agapornis roseicollis; assembly: GCA_002631895.1. NCBI lineage: Eukaryota > Metazoa > Chordata > Aves > Psittaciformes > Psittacidae > Agapornis > Agapornis roseicollis. The sequence continues at coordinate 87,573 of NDXB01000935.1, forward strand.
AATTTTTCTTTAATATTAGTGGTTAAGTTATAGATCCGGTCTCAGTAAATGTTCTTGGGACAGTATTCCAGTAGAAGTTCCAAAGTGTTTGGCTTTTTTAGGAAAAACTGAAACATGACCTAGAAGTTCTTACCAAGGCCTGTAGTGACTGGACAAGAGGAAATGGTTTTTAAATTGAAAGAGGGTAAATTTACGTTAGCTATTAGGAAGTTCTTCACTATGAGGGTGTTGAAGTGCTGGCACAGGTTGCCCAGAGAAGCTGTGGCTGCTTCATCCCTGGCAGTGTTCTATGATTCTATGCACAATATTAGTCTTCTTCATTTTCATATCTGTTATTTCTCATGGGGAAATCAACACAGCAACTTTTATGAGAATGTCTAGTGGTCTTCTTTGTTTTTTGGGGGTTTTTTTTGGTTGTTTTTTTTTTAATTATTTTTTTAAATTTTATTTTCCTCAGCCCTTTAAGTATAAGGAACTGTTAAAAATGCAATTTAGTTGCTATTAAACTATCAGTTTAGACTCCCAAAATTATAATAGAACATTAATTGATTTTTCTTATTAATATGCTGTAACACTGCATTAAAGCTTCAGACCACTTAAATGTTGATTGCTTTGGGTTGCAATGCTTGTGTTATATATATTGTGCTTGCATAGGGGAGATCACACCTGCCCAAAACCCTTTACACCCAAACCTCTTATGGGGACACAAGCAGTGGATAGGAGGAAGGTGGTTTGGTTTCAAACAGTATGTGTTACTTAGTAGTAGTAACACTACCAAACTGGACATGGATATGCTCATATGGCAAGATAGGTCAATGGGGTTAGATGCTGTTAATTCTGTGGTAGTACATAAAATGAAGTCTGTGAATCTTGAAGAGACAAAAAAGCCTGAAGTTTAGAAATAGAACTTTTGTTTTCTAGTTTTCTTGCTGACCTTTTAGATTTGGACAGCTTTCAGGCTGCTGCTGTTTACTTGTGCTGCACTGGATATGGAGCTCTTAAATTGTGTATAATATACACTGAGGTTCTGATGTAGAAGTATATACATATATAAGTATAAAGAAAATCTATATATAAAAGTAGAAAGGATTACTGTCAGGTGTCCTGAAGACTTAATGTGTTGCAGATTGGTAGAGTGTCCCTTGCATAAACCATAAGGTTTGTTAAAATCATAATAATGTGATTGAGGCATGTGTGGCTCACTGATGGGATAACTGCTAAGCTGAGCCATCTGATTTAACTAATTAAAAGTTTAATCCTTCTGAAATTTGTAGTGAAGAAGAGGAGGAACTGGCACAGACATGACTACACAGAGCTGGATGATGGTTCCAAGCCGGTGCAGGCTGGAACGCGGACCTTCGTTAAACAGCTGCGGGCTCGTTCTTTCCCAAGGTACCAGAGCTTGCTTACGTATTTCATTGAAAAAATGAGAGATGTCTTGTTGCTGAGTGTGTCTTAGAGGAGACAGCTGACATTTTTTCTGGTTCAGAAAAGGAAGGTTGAGGATGAATTCCTCCTCCTTTAGAATTTAACACCACCACACCACACCACCACACCTCCCCCTTCACCGTTTCAGGTGGATACATTTGCCTTTTCATACAGTAGCTTCCTGTTTTGCAGTGGGATATGTTGTTTGTTGGTATTGCTGTATGGTGGTTTGAGAGGATTGGAGGTTTGGGAGTTTCAGTTATTTTTTTTTTGTGGGGCAGTGAATGTCATAGCATGAGTGGTTGCTTTTCTTTTTTGTGCCCAAACTGCCAGAATATTTTCTGTCTATTCCTCAACTTTTGTTCCAAAAACCATAGAATGTTTATGTGAACTGATAGTCTTATCTGTTCTCATTTGCTTTGGAGGAAAGTGGAGAAACATGGATGTATTTTCATCCTGAGTTCTGGTTGGTTGGCTGTCTCACTGAAACACAATGACTTACAGCTCTTTAAAAGAGGTAGTGGTGGTTGTTGTTGTTACCAAAATATACTATAATGCCTTCTCTGAGAATTCCTTTTCCTCATCCTTTTAAACTACTGGGTCCTCTTAAACTGCTGTTCTCAATCATATAGAAAGACCATGAGTTTCTGGGCTATGTGTGACAGTAAACTTTTCCTTGCTGGTTTCCATAGTTTTGTCTTTCAGTTATATGCTTAATATAACAGGACCACTTCTCTTGGATTCAAATGTAGCTATTCCATTTGTTCTCCCCCAAATTATGATATAAATTCTTCTTCTTTCATTAGCACTTGGAGGATGATTTTTTGCTAATGTTCGGTTATTTCTTTCCACCAGTGCTGATGAAGTAATTTTGAAAATGCATGGAAGCCAGCTGACACAAAGATACTTGGAGAAACATGGGTTTGATGTTCCCATTATGGTTCCTAAATTAGATGGTCTGGGGCTCAGACTTCCTCCACCAACTTTCTCCGTTTTAGATGTGGAACGCTATGTAGGTAAGAGTCACTCTGGAGTATATACAGATGATTCTGTCTGTAAATTTAAAGTAAATATTTGCATGATTATAAGAGCTTATTATAAGGGTGCCAAATGTATATCTAAGTTGAAGACTGTCAGAGACTAAAATTAAAGACATGAGTTAATCTTGCTTTTTGTATTTGTTTGGTTGTTTTTTTTTGTGTGTGTGTGTGTGTGGTAGATACGTGATGAGAGTACAGTCTTTCCAGCTGTCAACCATGTTAATTTTCATGCAAGCTAAACATGGTTTTTGTCTCTGCTTCATGTTGTAAAATACGGTGATTTTTAAGATTGTTCTCTATGTGGGAATTGAATGAACCACTCCTGTGATAATCAATAAAGTTCAGTAATTTCTTAGGATATTGCAAAACTTGATGTTTTGTGCTCAGTAAATTGACATTTCTGAATTAAATCTACCTTCCTGGAAAATTTCCTACCTTGGCTTCACTTAGCAGGAGAGCTAGAGCTTCCCAAGGACTATTTCTTCCTTATCAGCTCTCTTGACAGTCTCCTAATTGTTTCAACCTCATGTAAGTGTGCAGTACAGAGAAAAAGAGACTGATCCAACTGAAGGGTGACAGTAATTTCCTGTGACATATAGTACAGTAGAGAAGTTTGTGTATGGCCTTGTCTGTGTTCTTGTGATAATCTAAATGTGTGAGTTGAAAGTATGTTTTCATGTCTATCAACATTTTACAGTGGCACCAGAATATAGAAAGTATGTAGTATATAGAAAGTTGTTATGTTTATGATGCTTATAAACAGTAATATGTTCTGCTTTAAAATGTTACTATAGTTTTGATACTTTGGAATACTGCCTCTTCAGATTTAGAGAAACTTGGTAGTTTCATTCTCATATGTATATTTTTACCTGTCAGGTTTTCCAGTTCAGGGGAAAAAGGTGGAATGCCACAGGTTTACATTTCTGTTACTGAAAAAAAAAGAAAAATGAATAAGTGTTATTCCAGCTGGAATTTAGAGAGTTAGTATCACCCTGCAGTTTTGAAGTTATTATATTAATAATGTACATATAAATACATTCCAGCATTCCAAAAGTAATTGTCAAATTTGACTGCTGTATGGCTAAATGGACTTAAACAATTGCTGTAATGATGTTGTTGGCTTTCTCTCGACTAAAGTGGCTTATTGTTTGTCTAGCTCTACAGATGTATCACTTCAGAATACATGGCACTTAAACCAGTCCTTGTCTTCAGAAATGAAGCGCAGTCATGGCAATTACTTAGTGAAATTACTGTGTGCTTAAAAGTTATGCATCAGTATAAGGATGGTGGGGGTGGGTTGTAGAGTGTTTGCAAAGGAGTACCTGCATAGTTTTCAACATTAATAACATTAATTGTGGCACAAGTTTAGTTCAGTTTGCTAAGAATTACAAACTGTGAACAGAAGGGTTTATTATTGCAAATAATTCTCGGTAGTCCTTGTGCTAAATATTCAAGTGCTGTGGTGATGATTAATAGGAAGAGTGAGGAATAGCTCTGCCTTGGTTACTTTCTCTACACTAGTCTGTCCAATGCAGCCACAAACCCAAGTTTTTAAATCAGTTGCAGTCATTCTATGCTGCTCTTTCTCTTCGGTTAGCCACTGGAAAGATGACTTATTTTTAGAGTGTTTTTAGTTCTGGCCTTAGCTGATTATAGCAATTAAAGTTAAGCCTGATAAGGAATTCGTTTATACTGATCTGCCTGTTTCAAGCAAATACTGGTAGTGGAGGTTTTGTGCAGGAATGTTTTGAAAAAGGCTGGAAAAAAGTTGAATTTTTCTTAAACACCTGAATTAGCTGCGTTTTCTGTGATATGTTTAAGAAAGTCATCCTATTTTTCACAGGTGGTGACAAAGTGATAGATGTAATAGATGTAGCAAGACAAGCAGACAGTAAAATGAAGCTCCATAATTATATTAAGTATTTCACAAATCCTGACCGGCCAAAAGTATTGAATGTGATCAGCCTGGAATTCTCGGACACAAAGTGAGTATCGACTTCAATTCCTTGAATGCAGGAAGTGGTTTTCACTAAGCTGTACAGTATGTGTAGTAACATAATGTCTGTAGTGGGAAAGATAGGAGGCTGCATATTTTATGTAGATACCTATTATGATGTAATGTGAGAATAAAACACTTATAAGTAATAATTTTGTAGGAAACAAATTTAAAGCTGTAATTTTAAAAGAGATGTAATTATTCTTGGTTATATTTATGGTTCTTTTTTATTTTGTTTTGTTCTCTTTAAAAGGATGTCTGAATTAGTGGAAGTACCAGATATTGCTAGAAAGCTTTCGTGGGTGGAAAATTATTGGCCAGATGATTCTGTCTTCCCTAAGCCTTTTGTTCAGAAGTATTGCTTGATGGGTGTCCAGGACAGCTATACTGATTTTCATATCGATTTTGGAGGAACATCAGTTTGGTACCATGTTCTCTGGGTATGAAGGCTTCTTGATTTATTACTATGTGAAACAATATTCTTTAAGTGTGAAGCTTTCTGCTATGGCATTATCTCCTGTATGAAATCTTGTCCTAAAAAGCCAGGGGAGGAGCTTTAAAGTGAATTACTGATTGTTGGTGTTGCATTTTTATGCTGCTGGTGACTTCTAGACTTAACTGTTTGATCATTTTAGTAGGCTGGTAGGTGAATGGTGGGGCTTTGGTATGAAGAAATTAATTGACAAAAAACTCTTGCCATATTCAACTGTTTATTCTTCTCACAAACTTTCACCTCACCATCATAGAAGAGACAAAGTGGTTTCATCTTACATTTTGTCATTTGGCATATGTGCGCAGATCCATAAATTGTTTATAAAAGCTGGAATCTTTCATATGCCAATGAAAAGTTTTGGTTGTTTCATTTGCTGGTTTTGCATCATAAGATACCAACTGGGGGTAGTGTTTTACTGATGCAGCTTTTGGTGGGTTACAGTTCTGAAACACAGAGGCTTGAAAACCCTGATGTTCTGTGGTGGACACATGGCTTACCTATCATTTAAATCAATCTGTTACTTAATTAGGAAACACATAGGGGTTGTAGTTACGCCTCCAGGAGGACATGCATTTATTTATTTGGCATTTCTGTTAATAGGGTGAGAAGATATTCTATTTGATTAAGCCCACTGATGAAAATTTGGCTCTGTATGAGTCTTGGAGTTCATCTGTCACCCAGAGTGAAGTATATTTTGGGGACAAGGTTGATAAATGTTACAAATGTGTTGTGAAGCAAGGACACACTTTATTTGTTCCAACAGGTAAGATGTTACCCTTATTTCTAGGACTCTGCATGTTTAATCACCAGGAATTGAGGGTATCCTGAAATGATTGCATTGTCAACATTTGGTTTCTCCTAACATTTTGGGTAAGAGAATAATAAAAAATTCAGGAATTCAGATTTTCAAAGCAAGTAATTAGCTTTTTAGATTGCACGACAGTGGTAATAGTTGTCAGGGAAAGAAAAGATGCTTATTACCCAATTATAAGACACCAAATGAAAGCTGAAGTTGGATATCATGAAAACAGTTCCAATTCATAGGACACACATTGTTCACAATTTGATAGGTATCGAGACTGAAATCTTAATTTTATTACAATTTTATTTTTACAGCTTTTGAATACTGTAAGAGCTACTAGGTGAAATTATTACTAAAACATCTCACATAAACTGCTTATGCTGTAGGCTAGAGAATTAAAAATAAGAGATGGGTGTTTTTTTTGGGTGAGGTTTTCTGTCAACAGGAAATCTAAACTGTGGTGGAGCATGTGAAGACTCTGAATGGAAGTGTCCCTAAATAGAACTGAAAAAATATGTGATTGGATTCATGTGTTAATTCTTTTTATTGAAAAGAAAAGAGTATTTGTAAATACAGTTTTCAAAACTGTAGTGTTCAGAAATTCATTTCAGCAGCTTTCTTTAAAAATGAGGCAGGTGTATGGTCTTCTTGGATTTTATTTACCAGTTCTTATAGCCATCACCTAATAGTATCTAATAAATTGCAGGACATTTTTAAGAAGAAAGACATACCAAAACAATGTAACTTTTTTTATTTACAAAATCCCCAGAGAACAATCCTCCAAACAAAACACACCACTTCCACTCCACCCAAACTCCCAAATACCATGAGCTTAGAAGTTGAGTAAATCAAACCATATGTTGCTGAGAAACCAAGTGCTGGCTAACTTTTTATGTTTTCATGCATTCAGTCCATCCATATAAATACCTTTTAATTATTTTATTATTAAAGATTTGTACTGGGTACTACCATCCTTTTTGAGGAGAGGAGGGCTTTAAATATATGGAGAAGGAAAATGATGCATGTTTCTACTTCTGTAATAAGCCTTGAAGATTATGTTCAATACCTTATTCTATCATGGACTTTCTAAAAAGACATTTTTCTCATAGCTCAGCTCTCTACCTGTGAGGGTTAGTGTTCACTGTTCTAGCTCATGGCTTCTGTACAATAAATACTACATGGTGAGAAGCTATATATGCACTTCACATTCCTGAATACCAGAGCTTTTTTAAAATCATACTTTTTTGGCAAGAGATTACATGGATTTTCCATTCATCTAAGTGTAAAGTCATACATCTGTGAACAAAGCATGCAAAATTACAGAATGAAGAACTTCGCTGGGGTGTGTATGTCTTCGAAAATAGTTACTGCTTCCCAAGTAATCAGCTGGATCTGAGCTCTCACTATAATGTGGCCAAAAAGGAAAGTATCACAAGATGGTAATTTCTAACATATACTTGAATTTGTGTGTGTATACACATAAAATGGTACTTTTAAATGTAAATGTGTGTAGACATGTATGTACGTCCATACACATATTCATATGATAGAGTATAGTATAAGAACCCATGACTTCTTGTAGGTTTCAAGATTAGGTGTTTAAAAGTGGAGTATTCTGGAAGACTGATGAAAGGCTTTAAAAATCCCCACCCTGATCTCTACTAAAAGATCACGTTTATTGTTCTTGCTTGCACTGATGCTAGTGGATGTCATAATTATTTTATAATAACCGAAATACGTTCGGAGCAGTCTTCCAGTTTAAAATCAGTCTTGCATGTAGATGCACAGCACCTACTGTGAGGCTTTTGAGAGTTATTTAAATATTAGTCAGGATACACTGTGTGGTCTACACCAAATTTTCTTGCATTGTTACATGCAACTTCATCAAACTACAGCATAAAATAGCAAGTAGGAATGAAAAAAATTAAATCATTTGGTTGATACAGTCATGCCATAAAAATCCTTGGTGTTGATGTAACAGTGATGAGGCTTTGTTATCAGTTTTATCAGTGTCTGGGGAGATGTGGGCTTAAAGGATTGAAACACATATATTCCCTTGGAGAGTCAGAGGTATTCATCTACTGCAATGATGATGATAAGAGTGAAAAATTGAAACCATATTAACAAATGCAAAATGCAGCTGGTAATACAAGGCAGTCTTCACTGCACTGCATTTCTCAAAGAACAGAAGTAATACTAAACAATGTATAGTAGTAATTTTTAAAAAAACACCTCAGGTTGCATCCATCATTGTATTCTACATTCTCTCGTATGCCATTCTGTAATGTACTTGCTTCCCAGGCTTCATAGTAAGCTTGTTGCTTAATCAGCATAGTTGCTAGGTTTCAGGTCTTTTTTGCATATGGTGCCACAACAATTGGAATTAGTTGTTCATAACTGAATTGGGGCACAGACTTAATGGTAGCTTGCAATGTATAGTTGCTTGTGATTTGTGCTGATATTGACTCAAGTTGAGGAGCGCCCTGTGTTTGTACATCTTGGCTATGCTCAGACCGTTAAGTAATCTGCAACTGTATGACCCAACTCATCTTTTGTCAAATGATCTTATGTATGCATGAGAAATCAGAAAAAAAAATTAAACAAGAAACTCTAGCTTATTTACTTTAAAGCTGCACAGTATAAGTTTTTAAAATAGCTTTTTTTAACCAGGAAGCTAATATTATGTGTTCTTTTGTGTACTTGAAATTATCCAGTAGTAATCAGCTAGATTGGTAGCATAATGTTTGCCATACTTTGCCACGTTCAATTGTAGAGTTCATAGGGACAGTATTTTAGCTACAGGACAAGTTTATATAGTCAGAGTGCCTAGACTGGGTTTTAAACTGATCATAGTATCACTGGAATTAGGATGACTGTATTTAGAATAATTTATGGAACCACATCTGAATTCCTGTTTGAGAAAAACTTCAGTATTGCTAGATTACTTGATGCTGAGCAAATGCTCAGTTACTGTAAGCATTGTGTAAATAATTAAAGGAATATAGTTTTGTAATTCTGTGAGTGCATCTTTTGTTCAGTATAACTTAACTCTCCTGACTTGCTTATTTTGGTTGATTGGAGGAAAAACTGGGGGGGCT
>NDXB01000936.1:0-29346 GCA_002631895.1 Agapornis roseicollis
CATGTCAGCGACAAAGATGTTGAACAAGACTGGTCCCAACCCCGATCCCTGAGGGACACCACTCATGTGAAAGTACATAAAATAATAAGTGTAAAGAATTGAAAGCAACATTCAGATGTAACATTATGCTACACCATATGAATGGTAGCTTCTCTGTATCACAAAATGGTTTCAGTTTAATGGCACAGTGCAACATTTAATGAATACTAAAAATCAGTTCCCTATCCTGGCACTCTGTTCCATCATCCCTACTAACTTTTTGTTGCTGAATTTATCCTTTAATCCTCTAACAGATATACATACATATTTTCTGTCTCCTAGACTTGGATGAACATATGCAAAGCATTATTAATGTCCTTTGATAAGGAGCAGCATTAGCATTTCATGTCATAATATTTATTTTTCTTGAGCATTGTGCCAGCTGTCCCATGTTTTATGGATGTTTAGGCATGCCGTTGACCTCCTTGGTGTGACAGAAACAGAAATTATATTAGACTGGATATCTCCAAAATGGTCTTCTTCATTTGTATTCATCGAAAAGATATGATGCAGACTGCTTTTTGCTTGTTTTGTTTATGAGCCATCCCACATTTCAGAGGGGTTTGCTATCATGCTACTTGAATCTAGCTGTGGATTTCAACTGATTGACCCATAGAGCTGCTGAAAAAGGCCAGCCAAAAAATGAGAAGTATTTTCTAGAGCTTTGCCAATGCTGCTGGGAGAGATGCCCTGCAAAGGCATCTGGATTTCTGATTCACAGGCTTGTGAGATATAAATGTAGCACTTATGATTCCCAACATCTGAATGGAGAAGAACTTGGAATGTGCATAGGTCAGTACCTTGAAGGACACAGTACTCTGAAAATGTCACCTGTGTCTCATCCTGAGTAGTACCCGTTCCCATGACCTGCCTGTATGTGTCTAGGCCAGACCAGCATGTGCCAAACTCCAGTTACTAAGCAAAAAAATATGAGCCCTGGGCCTCTTAGTGTGAGTCTGTGAGCACACTGATGATGTGGCAGCCAGCAAACTCAGATGCGCTTTGAATGAAATCATCAAAGGCACTCAACATATCCTAGAGCTGGGAGCACTAGGAGTGCTGGTATTGAAGCATGGAGTCATGAGGCCATGACAGCTTTCTGAGCTCATGTGTGAAGGTTGGCAGCCACTGGAGTTAATTAAGAACTGATGCCAGAAAGAAATCCAACAGTGTCATTTCAAACCTCTCTTCTTGTAACTTATAAACCCTCTTGCTTCCTCTCCTCTTAATGAAATTAGTTCAAGTTTATTACCCCCCTGAGGTTGAACTTCTGCAGACATTGTTTTATTGGTGTGTTTTACTCGTTCTGTGCTGTAATGAGTGTTCTTTTCTTTCTATTACTTCAGTCAAGTCATGGCTACATCAGGCTGGTTTAACACAGCAGTGATTTATGTTAGATGAGGAGACTGCTGGTGCAACTCACAGCTTGAGCACTGCTGTTTCTACAGACCTGTGATTCATCATTCTCCTTCACTTTTTATTTAGACATTTATGGATTGAATAATGAACATGATGGGTTTTTACTTAGATGAGTTTTCAACAGAATTATGGCAGATGCTTTGACAGAGGTGTGGCTGGTTTGGGTTATACCTAATAGCAATTTAATGAATATTTTATTAAAATAAACTTAGTTAATGTTTTGTGGTTGCATGAAGCATTAACTCCCTTCAAATATGTGGTCAGGATTGCTTAAAGTTCATTGCAGATTTCCTCCTTCTAGAACAGGATCTTCTTTCTCAGCACCATGATAAAAGGCCTGAAGGATACAAATGCAGTTAAATACTTGTTCTACAAGTGAGAATATAGTGCACAGTTTTAGCCAGTTGTGAGGAATAACATTTGGTATTTACTGTTGACCAGTTAAGAATGATAAATGAAATTTCAGCACACTGAAATCTTGTGTTGATGCCAAGACAGTATTTGGGAAAAGTGAAAATTATTCCAAGATTTTGGGTCTTTCAGAAAATAACACAAGTAAGAGTCAGTGCTGCAGGCAGACAGTCTATTGGTGATGCAGGGCTGCATCTTTTATTCTGTATACAGAGGTGCCTGGGTTATACTCAGCCTCTGTCCAGTGTCTGAGCTGGATTGGGTCTCCCAAAGCAACTGACCCAAGTGACAGCTACACTGCTGGCTGCCCTTCGTCTTGAGGACTTTAGAGGCAATGAGGCTGGCAATGAGGTCATAGGAAAGAGTAACCCATGGAAACTCCTTTGGTGTCCTATAAGTTTTTCAGTGCTGCCTTCTTTGCTGAGGGACTAAGGCGCTGCCCCTAGGATGTAATTGCATCTATATGTGTCAGCAGAGTAGGTTACATTGTCACATGTATCCATGTACCTGCAGGGTTGGCGGAATGACCAGTCCTTGCTCTATAGTTATTCACCAGTGCATGCATCTCTGCATCTGACAGTCTCGATTATAGAAGTATTCTTGCAAACTGACTTATTTTTAAAAGGCTTTCTAGTAACTCCATTGTTTGCAGATGAGGCTTAGCATTCAGCAGGGTGGAAAGCCCTTGCAGCCTTCTAGGCAGTTCTGGTTTGGCTGTGTTATAACAACAAAACCCAATGAATTCCCTTATTTCAACATATCCAAGACAATATTGGCAGGCTGATGACTAAACCCACTAAAATTAGACACAGGCTCAGGTCAGGTCCCCCTCCCCTGAGGTCAGCAGCAGTACAAATTGCACTGAGGGGTATAAGGACAGAAAAATCCCAGACCTGATTTAGATAGTCCTACCATATATTCCCAGCCTCCCACTTTTGCTCTTTGGCTCACCAGCTGAAGTAGGGGTTCCTAAGAATGGTGAGGTGGGATGAATTTTCCCTTTAGTGGAGGTGTATCACATAAGCAGTCCCAGCAGTCATAGCAGGGGTTATGACTATCATAATTGTGTGACAGCAATTGCATTTACTTATAGTCTATGCCTTTGCTTCCTTCAAGTTTCAAAATGAATGAACAAAGAGAAAAAGTTAGCTCCAGCTTCAATACCCATGGCTTTTCTAACCCTTAGGAGTTTGGCTTTGCCATTTCCACATCTTCAAAATAAGCAGCATGGATGAGACTTTAGCCAATGTTTGCAAATAGAGCATAACAAAAATAAGAAATGAGAAAGCAATAGTAAATGTTGGAAGGAAAAAGCAGAGATTTAGAAAACCATAAACCCTCCCCACTCACACCACAGATCAGGGTTTAGGAACGATTTTCCTCAAATTCACTTCACCTGGGGAGCCAATTAATAGTCTGGCACCTGAGGTGGTGTTAGCTGTTCTCAGGCTGAATTTGGGGCTGGATGGATGTGCTCTCTTATGGGGAAAGGTAAGCCTTGTCTCTCTTGGATGTTCTGATTGGAGAGTGCATATGCAAAGTATTTTATATGTTACAAATATAGGTCTTGCATCCTTTATGTAGGTGCTGTTTCCAGAAAGAATCTTCTCTAGGATAAACCGGTGCTGGAGATGATGATTAAGGGTTATTGTAATGCTTACTGCAGGTAGCAGAGAGCACTGGCTTTGATGTGCCTGTGTCTGTGTGGACAGGACAAGTTTGCTGCAGGTAGCTTGCTAGTTTTTTCAGCCATCAAGGAATGTGTTTTCAGAGTTATCAAGGAATGCAATCAATTGTATGTATTTTTCATTACTAATTTATTACTACTCTGTTAGAATCTTCTATGTAGCGTTTGCCTTTCCTCTATGTGTTCACCAGGAGTTTCAAAAACTATGCTGAAACATGACAAAATCCTTGGTACCAGTGATGCCTAAGAGTTTAAAAGAAATCTAAGTGGAAGAAAGTAAGATACCTAATTCTGTTCCTGTTTGTGGCTAGGTTACTGGGTGTTTCTCCTTTATCCAGGAGGGCTGTCTGCCCCCAGGCTGGCTTTATTTGAATGAATTAAATCCTTAGAGATTAAAATACTATAAAAATTCTGTACAAAAGGGGGAGGCTATGTGGGAGAAAGGATGCAACTAGAGGTGGATTAACAGTACAAGTAAATAGCTGCAGGCAACACATGTCAGTCATTTCCTTTGGGATTTGTTCAACCCTTGTTAAATAGGAAGAGAAGCCGGCTTTTGCCTATAAACCCACAGATATCTCATGACCTTTGTGGAAGTTCATTGGCTAAATGCTATTTCTTGGACCTAGCGGCATCAAGGGACCTACAGAAGCTTTGTTGATGATGTGTTTCTATGGACTGCTGGTTCCAAACCTTCACCCCTTAGCCGGGAGAGGGCTCACTGCTTACCTTAGGGAACGTAATTTCTATTCATTTGTCTTGTCATTGTGCTTTTAACGGAGCTGAATGGCAAAATCATCTGTTAGCTTGGTAAAACAATCAGATGCAATGCAAATGTCGCCAGGAGAGAAACTTCAGCTTTATCACATGCAAAGTGTTTTGTGTCTAACATAAGCCAAAGAATAAAATGCCTGCTTTTAAAACTTTTCTGTATTTGAAACACTTCTGGTCATTACAAGGAAATAGTGACTAATCTTAGCCTTTTCTTTACCCAAACTCAAAGAAGATATCAGAGGGTTGGCTGCCAGAAATCATTCTGGGAACTGTAAGGAAGTCACCTGAAAAGTTAGAAGCTTCTTTATTAAAGCATTGCTTCACTAGGTGTGCCCCTAGTGCTACATCTGCTGCTACAGTTAACCTAAGGAACAAGCTTCTGTTTGTTCTTCCAACAGCTCAGTGCTTTTGCTTTGTTTTAGTGATCAGCGCAAACTTGTGCTGGAGCATGTCTCTGAAGCGAGGAACAGGCATTGAAATGGGTTCAACTTGCGTCTGTGGAAATAGATTTATTTTTGTATCCCCTGACCTGTGGGAGAATATTATTTTGAATAGCAGGATGAGGTCATGGGACTGGATGGGGGAAAGCACCACAGAAAGAATTCGTTTGGTTTTCAACCTAATCAAGATACGTTATTCAATATTCTGAGACAGATAGATGGTGACTGTGCTTGCTTTACTGAAGAAGTGGCTACAGAAATACAAAATCTAGTGGAAAAGATTTATGGACATTCTTTTGCTTTTGTCTTCATAGACACTAATTTATCTCCTTCAAAGAGTGAAACAGTTAAAGCCAATAGAAACAATAATTAATATATAATAATATAATTAATAACTCAAATAATGAGTTTATTCTGATATGCTACTAGCAAATTTGCTTTTTTAAAGCCATTGTTACACCAACTTTAGGGTCCTTAGTCTATAGTGAGAACATATGATCACTCAGACATGTACTGTTTCAAGCAAAAGTGCTTCTACAACTGTAGGAGCAACTGAATTTCACTGAAGATGTTTTCCATAAACTAATTGAGTTACACATAATTTTTTGAAAGGAAAGAATATAAGGTAATCAACAACATATCTAATGGAATCTCTCTTCTCCCAGGAGAGAAAAGATCTTACCAAAATGTTTTCAATAGCATAGAAATCATTTGGTTCCTGTAGCTAAGCTGTTTTCAATACCAACTATAGGAAATCCATCTTCAACAGTGATGAAATAGTTTTCCATAATAGTTTAGCATTAAGGATAGCACTGTCATCTGCCACTGAAACTATTAAATGTGTTACTGACTTCACAGCAAAAACAGTGGAATTGCAACATATGTCAGTCTCAGTAAAAGCTTTTCTGAAGTCTGCCGTGTGCATTTAGCTGTCAAAAACCTCAGATGTTCTTCACAACTTAACATTTAGCAAAGAGTACATACAAAGTGCTCTGAATCCAGTTCTGGTAAGGGAATATGAGATCAATCTATCTTTCTTCCAAAACAGTGAGGTGACAGCTGAGGTTCCAAAGGACTTGGGTTAGCATCCAGAAGTCAAGAAAACTCCTCATCATATTTTGTCCTTTGAGCTGATATTCAAGGGGAAGGTAACCAACTACCTATTGTGCTTAAAAGACTTTTCATTGGCTGTAGTAGTGGTTATTGCAGAGAGGGGATGTACTTTCAGATGTATAATGTCAGGCTGATTTGCTGGTAAAGAACTGTAAACATGGACACGTAATCTGGGGAAACATAGTTGTTTGACTTAGCTTCTATCCATACACTTCATTCTTCTCAGAGGCTCAGATTAGAGCACTGAGTTTTCTGATACCTAGGGTGAACTTGTAAGGTGAGAAAACTTACAAGTATGTGTATTCCATTTTATATATACTTCCATTGAGCAGATTCAGTTTGAAAAAGCAATTGTTTGCTGGAAAAACACTGGGGAGAGCAAGTGGTGCCTGACATGGAGGAGAGCATCAGAGATCTACCTCAGTGGAATGAGGTTATTCGCTAAGAGCCAGTAAATGTTAGCTGCTTTTTCAGCAAAGCAGAGAAACCTAGCTCTAGTTGCTCTCATGCCTGAGAGCTGCCCTTGGATTTCCTCCTGTCAGAACTGCCTCCCTTCCCTCCGTTTAGCATGGAAAGGCTCCTGGTCCTTTGTGTGCTGAAAGAAAATATATTTACTGAACCAGAGAGAGAAAGAGAGCCTGTTCTAGGGGTGTTTACTGGGGAAGAGGAAGCAGATCTTTACTGCAGTAAATCTGACAAGGTAAAGATAAGGAGAAGTATTGGTCATTACCACTTCCATTCAAAAAAGGAGTAGTTCACAAATTGCTTTGCTTTCTGCATTAACTCTACCACAGAGCTGTTATTTCTGCAGCCAGTGATAAGACCATGATGTTTTACCAGGCCTGTTAATGCAGTGGTGTCTCTTGTAAAGGAAAGACTTGAACAATATGTATTGTGTAGAAAATACAGCAGGATCTTAGAACTTAGCTGGGTAAAGAATTTTATTCACATATTTTTATTAAAGCAAAAAAAATCCTACCATAAACATTAGCTTAAATTTTGGATAACTATAAGGAAAGAAATGTTACCAACATTCACTTTTCTGGAGGAGCCATCCATATTGCTTAGTTGCAGAGCAGTTTTATATTCCAGCAACTGGGATTTAATTACTATTCTTTTTCTAATTCATTTTAATAACTTTAATTTCCTTCAATGGTCAGTGCTTTGGACACTTCATATAATTATAAGAAATTGCTATGTGATTTTGCATTAATGACTATTCACTGATCATGGGGATCTTAATATCATTTATTATTAAAATGTTCCAACCAGAATAAAATTCAATGAGAGCCTGAACACAGAGTGCAGGGCCCTGATTTTTTAGTGACTGGATAAATGAGAAGTTCATATTGTTTTTTCAGCTTCATATCTGTTTCAGGAAGGAGATGGACTGATCGGGGTCTGTTGTGCTCAGTGAAATGGAAAACATGAAAACAGTGAAACAGATATTAATTAGAAACAGGCTGAGCAACAATGAGACTTGCATTTTAAACATATTAAATTTTAGAGAAATGAATAGTTTTTATTCATCTTCTGGATTCAGATAGGGGGAGGACAAAGGAGAGTGAGGAATGCAAGTCTGAGTATGGATCAGTGGTACTTGGCAACGAGAGCTTGGCTCAGACCCCCTGTGTTTATTTCTGAATAGAAACAATAACTGATGTTTCTCCAGTTGCACAACTGTTCTGCATCACTCTCCCATGTGAACTGGGTTAGCACAATGCAGCTATATGTACTGGAGTGCACATAAGTACACTCAAGATGACTCCTGAAGTATCTTCATTGCTGCTTTTCCTTTTGGTGCTGTGAAGTAACCTAAACCTGTATTTAGAAAGAATGGCAAAGTAAGTCTCTATTAAAGTCTCTGAAAGTTGCTGGGGTTTTTTAGGGTTTTGTTTTGTTTTATTTGTTTGTTCTTAATGTATGGGAGGTTAGGGATGATGTATTACTTAGATTTCCTTATCTTAATCACTGGTCTTGGGTATATCTCATGGGTATTGCATATTGTGTGGGTGAAGCTTTGTTTATATAAAATCCATAAATAAGTAAAAAGTATCTAAATTTGTCAAACTGGAAAGAGAAGAACCAACAACACTGAAAACTGAGGTTCTCACAGATTCTTCCTTAGCATTTGGCCTTGGGCGTGCTGAAAATGGTGCTCATCAGGCTGACAGAACTCGGGTTTGCTGAGCAGAGCTGAAGTTTTCCTTTTGGAAATCATCAGCTGGGTTTCAACCCCTTCTCTCTCAAACCATATAATATTTTTAGTGGTGGTTCTGTGGAAGAACAACTGTTCTAATTGGTATAAATTGAGAATATAAATAAGTCTAAGTTACCACTGTAACTGTACTGGCTACCGCCTCTTGTAAAAATGGAAGGTCTGCACTATGAGAAAATGCTTATGAATCTGAGGCTGTTTCCCTGGGTAAATATTGAAGACTTTCTGATAACAGTAAATATATATGTGTGTGGGTTAGAGTTTCATCAGTGGTTATTTTTCAAGTGGTCAGAAGCTCAGCTAACTTTGTAACAGATTCTACAGATAACTTGTTGGCATCATGCTCATCTTCTGCTAAAGTTTATGGCTCCTCAGATGTCATTCTCCTTTATGTCATTCAGTAGCTACTTTTTGCAAGTCATAGTGGAATACCAACAAAACTAAGTCTGTCAGAAAGAAAGTTTGGCATGTACTGTGAAAGGGTGTGAGAACAAAGTTGTTTTCTTGAGAACAAGTGTTCTGTTATGAAATGAAGATAAATAATGAGAACAAACATTGCATTAAAAAAAAAAAAAGAGGATTTAATGAGAGGGAATTGTGGTCAGTCCAGGGAAAGCTTCCTCCCTCCCCTCAACTTGTTTGTATTCCATTCATTGCTTGTAAATGACTATTTGAAAGCATAACTGAGATTTATATCTGAGCTCTTGAAGCGTGTACCAAATTGGCATTTGTTAGATCACATACTGCACTTTGCTTAGAATAGATTTCAGGTTTGTGTGGAAATTTCCAGCCAATTTCCAGCCAGAATGGTTGGGTTTTGGTTTTGATTTTTTTTTTTTTTTCTTTATAAAGCATTATGATTATAATTAAAGACATGTATTTATAAACTCATGATCCACATTCTTTCTGATGAGCAAGGAGGTTAACATTCCATTAATGGAAACTCAATTATATTAGCTTTTCCCATTCCATTCTCAAGTGTATGCCAGTTTGCTCACAAGAGTTTTCAGGCAGGACATCACCATTCCTGTATGGATTCTGCTTTCTGGGACAGGGAGCGTGAGGAGCTCCTTTTGTAATGCTTTATGAGGAGCTCCTTTTGTAATGCTTTATGAGGAGCTCCTTTTGTAATGCTTCCGTGTCCATGCCTACCTAGGAGTGTCCACCATTCAAGGAGAATTACTGCAATGCTCTATTGAAACTTGCTGCAGTCCAGTTTTTGTTAACAGCAAACTATTTTTATGCTATAGTTTAAAACAAAACCGAAGAAAATCAGTGTCCAGTTCTGGTATCTCTGAAATGTGGAGGAGATTAGCTTCAGAGGAGTCAGCTCCTGACTTTTCTTTACCTAGGGAGGAATTTGGGCTGCAGCATAGAAGGAAGTTTCTTGTCCCTTTTGCTTGTTTGATCTCTACAGAGTGATAGGAGAGCCCTTTCAGCCATTCTCAAACAAAGGTGTTTAGCTCTCTTTGAAAAACATCTTGTGTTTCACAGGATCATAGTTTTAACGGGCAGATGGACAATTAGATCATTGAATGCAAACTCCAGCTTAACACTGGCCATAGAAATTCCTCCGGTTTCAGATCATTAGTCCCCTAAACAATAAAATGCTTGTTTTATGACTTGCAAAAGGAAACAAAACATACTTTGCTTTAGTGGAAGCATCTGTGTGACTGGTTTATTTGTGAGACTGCTTTATGGAGCTTATTCGCACTTACCATCATCTCCCAGACACCAACCGCCTTCTAGCTCATGGTACTTTGGAAAAGCATAAACTTGGCATAAATCATCCTGGTCCACTGAGAAACCACCACTTTGGGCAGGAAGCTTTTCTTTAATCTCAGCTGGTGAGAATCTGGCTGTTACATGAAAACCTGTCAGTGAGAAGTTTCAGCTTTGAGTGCAGTAGATTTTCTACAAGCCTAGCTCTACAAGCAGAGGCTTGGGCACCCATGCACAGAAGCTGTGGGCCAGGCTGGCAACTGCAGTGCTTTTAGCACCCAGCTCTCCCTGCAGGAGACTACTAACAGTTGTTCACAACAGAAAGCATGTGCACAAAGCCTGGAAGTTTAACTCTAGAAGAAAACTTTGAAGCTGTTGAGGAAGAAAGTCTGCTTCAGCCAAACTGAAATCATTTACTGAACTGACAAACACAGTCTGCTACAAGTTAGAGCCTTAACACAGGGAGAGAGCATGGTATAATTGCATACCACTAGTGGTAAAAATACTATCTCAGCATTGAAGCAAGCTGATAATTTTCTTTTTTTTCAGATAAATATGAATATTTCTGCCAAAGTGAGACTTCTACTCATCATTCATGAATTTACAGTATCTTAGCAAAGGGACGGAATGTACTGCGGTGGCTGACAAGAAAATAGTTTCATAAATAACCCTCTTGACATGCGTAAGATGTTAACATTTTTTTGAGGTTCGGGCAGGGTTTGGGGCAGCAGAGGATTTATTTGCTTGTTTCAGTTTTAAGGCAACTGGGTCTTTTATTTTACCTCTCACCAATGGGTAGAATGTTTCTGTTGGCTTCTCTGGTCTTTCATCCTTCCAGGCAAGCATTCCAGAGTGACTGACATTTGGCTATAGGTGAGAGTTTCCAAAACCATGTATTGTTTAATTTCAGTAAGACAGATATCACTTGGTTGATAATGTAATTATTAAACAAGGAATATACCATGAGTTGTAATTAAGATTTACAGTTGTTCAGTATCATAAACCTATATATACAATATTTGCTTAGAGGTCTACAATGAATGGAGTAAGAGTGTTCTTTGACAGAAAATAATGAGTCGGCCCCTGTGCCAAAAAACTTACCATCTGGGAGGCATGGAGACAAAACACATATTTCTAGTGGAATGAACAGTCAAGAAGATGCCTGTAGCAAAAGACTAATAAAACAAGGTGTATGGGACTGAAGCAGCACCCTCAGTCAGACAAGAAACTGAAGGTTATCCAAGGACTCTATTTAAAAAAAGAAAATAGACAAGAAAAAAGAGCTGAAAGGATGGCCAGGAATTTGTACAATACACACCTATATGGTGCAAAAGGAAGATACTAGTCATTGGTGAGCCCTTTTTTCATTCAGATGCTTACCTGACCTGCAGGCAGCGAGGTAGGGTAGAAGCCAGAAGTGCTATCTGAATTGTCTTGGAGAGGTGCAGTCTGAGTATCTCCCTGTGGCAGGGAGATGCCCAAGTGTGGTCCCTGGGTGCAAGGGGGCAGTGTGGGCTGGACTTGCTGCTCCCTAGACATCCAGGAGGAAAGCCTGCATCTGTGGGAAGGAGGGGTGGCTACTGTGCAGCTTAAGCTTCAGTGTGATGCTGGTGGTGATCTGACTGAGAATTACTGACTTTTGTCTGACAAAATCAGCTTTCAGGGGAAAAATTATTTGCTTTTTAGGCAGTTTTTTAATGGCAAAGCTACATTTTTTTTATGTAAATGTTTTTTGGAGAAGAATTCTTTGGTTTGTGAATATCCAAGAGTATAATTTCCCTCAAGAACCAACTTTTGAATTGTTTCTGCTAAAGCCTCAACACACTTTCCAAGGCTTACTATTTTCCTTTCTTTACTTAACAATCAGTTAAGACTTAGAATCCCTTCTAATCATTAGTTATTACACAAAGTGCCTATCAATGTTTTTTCTTCAGGCCAGTGACTACACCTTTCATTGAAGAAATGTGTAATGGATGCAGTTCAGTGAAGCAGTAGTGATACATTCAGCAATGCCAGGGAAAACCCCACCTATTTGATAGTTTAGAAAGAAATAGCTGAATTTCCATTGCACACCCAGTGCCCACAAGGTGCAGAGATTACAGGGAGGGAGTTGGCTTTAGGTGGTGCCTCAGTACCCACAAGGGATGCACACAGATATATGGCCATCCCAACCAGGTTTCTGTTTCCCCACCAGCTACCCTGCAGATACCTGAAGGTACTGTTTGTTTCATGGTGTTGTGCACTTCTCCCTTCACCATCCCTTGTGACTGTCTCTAGTGACACTTTCCTGCTCTTTTTTCCAGTTTTTGCTTGGGTTTTTTGATTGTTTGAAGGGATTATTTGTATTTTCTTTTTTTTGGTGTGTGTTGCTTTAGCTTCTTGGCTCCATTTATCTATTGTTATCTGGCTTTTAAGATAGTGTTGTTTTCTCTTCAGTTATTTTTAGGTCTGTTGTAGTCTGATTCAAAAGAGAGAATCTGTGTCTCTATTAGGAGCTTTCTCAGCTCCTTTTAATGACAGAATTGTGCATCGCAACAATTTTTGAATGACCATGTGATCATCCCAGGAGAGCTGGAATAGAACAAAATGTCTTGATGGAATGAAGTTTTTGGAATTTAAGGACCAGCTGCATACTGTAGATCACTGAGGGTGCATGTTCTTGTAAGCTACAAAAGTTAATTACACTAATAAGAGTGGCTCTGCTTCCGACTGGAGGAATGAGTTCAGCTGCCATTGCCTGTTTGGCCTGTTGTACTGCTGGTTTTACCAGAGGGAATGTTCATCAAAAGGCAAAGCATAGTTCAGGGGCTGTAGTAAACAACAAAAATAAGAAACAGGAAATGAATTTCCAAGCTAAAAAAAGACCACAATCCAGGAGCCAAGGAGACAAAGCAAGTTAAAAAAAGAAAGAATAAAAGTATGTGCCTTACATTGTCTGTAAGTAACTAGGGTGTTTTAAGGGAACATGCTACACTTATTAAAACAACTGCAACCTTCCAGAGTGAAGAGAGAGAGAATTGTCCAGTTGGAAAACACAAAGAGCTATTAAACTATTTAACCACACAATGGTTACTAGAAAGAGCAGGGAAACCTTTACTCAGATGTATGATGTGCATGGTACAGTACATGTCAGAACAGTGACAAGAGGTATTTATTCTGTCTAGTGTTGATGAGACGGAACCTCCCCAGCTCAATTCAAATAAAGGGTAAAGTTAAATCTGTTTCTCCTCCTATCCATGGATGCTGGTACAAGTAGCAGCAGTCTTTCCTGGGGCTATGGTCAGGCACAAGAGGCAGTCAAATTGTGAGCAGATGGAGATTTTACACTACACTCTGCCCTTCCCTCTGCATGTGATGCTGTCCATCTATAATGGAGATGACTCTGCCTGCTGCTTTCCCTGCCTGCAGGCTGCCAGGGAAGTCTCTGCATGAGGAGGCCTTGTTCAGTGACCACTCTCTTGCTCCTTTTCCTTTGATGAGCATGTACAGAGAGCCCCTCTGCTATGTGGTTTCTCCACAGGAACAGCAGCAGCTGCTCCTCTTCCAAAGGGCTCCAGCAGAAGAGGGTTGCCCAAGTTGTCTCATATTCTTCCAAAACACAGATAATGGCATCAGTCCCTGCAACTTTTCTCTTGTTTGCGTTTATGCATGCATCCTGAGATTTGGTTTGTGCCATCTATAAGTAAGGGGCCTTTGAGAGCAGTAGCTGTTATTTATGAATCAATTTTTAGACCACACTGTTCATGATGTAATAGAAAGGGACCCTGACATAATTTGTTTCTGATGCAAATTGTATGAAGAATATATGGAAATAAGGACATGTGTGGTGCATGTGAGCTAAAGACATGCTGATAGTGCTCCTGGGAAGAGTCTTTCTCTGCCTATCCTGCTACTAATATTCCTTTTCTAAGCATCTGCCATGGGTTTTTGTTGTGAGATGCTGAATGTGGTGGACTTTTGGACTCTCTCATTATGGCAGTCATTCTGGGGGTCATCTGCGTCCCTGTTACAGATCTGGTTTGTGGTCCTGGAGAGCATCTCAATAGCACAGTGAATGTCAAGGCCTAAAGAGAACAGGTGGGAGAGGGGAGGAATAGAGTTAGAAGCTGAAGTGGATGTTGAGGCGTATTGGCAGAGTTGTCCTGAGGTAGCACAGGGATCTGGTTCAGAGCCTCTGCAGGGAAGTGTGTGAGCACTTGCCCACTGTGTCAACACTGGCAAGTGCTGCCTACTACTGAGAAGCAAATCCTGACAAAAAAGGAACAAAACAAGAGATCTCCTCAAATCACCTTAAAGGAGCAGGATTAACAAAATGTGCATGAAATCTTACTATTTCTTCAGATAAATAGTTAGGTTTCAGTGTTTATATTTAAAGTCATGAGGTCACCAATTATATGCAGTTCCAAGAACACATAACATATTTTCCAAACCGAATACCTTTTTTGGTATTGCCCTTCTAAAACCTTGACAACTACAATAACAACAATGTCATTTGAACTGAGTGGCAGCTGGACATAGGGAAGAAGGGAGGGTGCTTTGGGGTGGAGGACTCTTAAAGATGAGCAGAATATTTTCCTGTCATTGGCACACAGCAGAGAGATGATGGACTTCTGCAAATGAAAAACTTTGGAGAAACTGTCCTGAGCCTGTCTGCTTGTTTGTGTCACCTCCTGAATGCAGGGAAAAGTTCTATTTACAACATAAATTGGCTTGAGTGATGCAAATTGCTTTGAAACTGCTGCGTGCTGTTTGCCACACTGTGCAAAAGGCTCTCACCAACCCTTCCCAAGAGCATTTGGCACTTCAGCAAACACATCTTGTCTTGGAATTACTTAATGCCTTGTGAATACCATTAATACACAGAGGGTTATATTTTGCTTTGTGTGACTTTCAGAGTCACAATTCTATTAAGCAGCAGAGGATAGCAAGTAGTGTGCTTTTGTACATTTAGATGGGCGCTCATTTTCCTTTTTATAAATTCTAGGGAGCCAGGCAAGAAACTACCAGTGATAAGGTCAAGAGCTGAAGCCCTACTGGTCATGTTTACATACCATGAATAATAACAGGTTTCTTCCATAATTTCCTATATTCATCATAATAGCTTCCGTAAGTGCCTTGTAATGATAGAATAAAGGATATTCCTCTTGGCATGCTGACTGCCTGCATCTGCGTTCAGTATGCCTAGGTAAACCTCCTATGTGTATTCCTGCATTCCACAAGGAATGTAACTTAATTCTGTTGTTATGGCTGGATCCGTACTAGCATGTGGAAATGCTCTGGAAAGGTTTTAGTACCCTCATGTGAGACAATGTGTCCTGCCTTTTCACCATCCTGCCCAGGCTTCCATCTGGACTGTGCCAGCTACTGCCTTTTAGTGGAAGACACCTGGAGGAGGGGAATAGCTGCTGAACATGTAATAGAATGTAGTGGATTAAATGTAATAAATCCTGTGAATGCGAAGGAATCTTTTTATCTGCTTTCAGTTGCAGCTCATAATTCAACTTGATATCTGTGGAAACAGTGATTTCAGTTTCAGTATGAAGTCCTACGCTGAACCCAAATTACTGTCTCAGCTGAAATGGATGGGATCTGCCCTTCTGATTTAAAACCTCCCCACCCAGCTTTTTGTGTGTGTGCAAGAGTTTGACATTACCACAAAATCAATATTTCTATTTGTAAGTGAACAGAGTTAAGCTGAAGTCAGAATGATCCCTCAATCTGGCTGACTTTAGGCACACGCAGTCCATCTGATTAAGGTGGTAGTTGCTAAAATCTGTTATGGTTATGTGCAACTTGATGAACATCTCCTGTGTGTGACCAGGATGTGCTGGACATTGGCAGGGGCGTTGGACTAGATGATCTCCAGAGGTCCCTTTCAACCCTAATGAGTTCTGTAATTCTGTGACTTAGCAAGGTGATGTACATCGTGGCTGCTCTGTGGAAATACCTAGGGATGAATGAATTTAGCCAGTGTCTTCAGTGTGCTCCTGTGTATCATATCGGGCTGTTTTGAGGTGATAACATACAAGCTGTGTCTAACCTCCTTCATCTTCTATGATTTCAGGAACACGTAACTAACATTCAGGCAGACCATTAATGCAGCTTTGATTTTTCATGTCATTCAGATGTGTGTCAGTGGGATCTCACTTGCCAGTATGTATGGTTCATGGTTCAGAGTTTCTGGTCAGAAAAGCTCCATGTACTAAGAGTGCTCAATGTGCTTCCATCTCTAGCTGTGCTTAAGCACAAATGTCAGTTGTACAGGACTGGTGGCTATGTACAAAGGAACTGATATGATCAAGTGACACACAAAGGATTCAGTTTTGGAAAGTGCTAGATTCCCAGTCAGTACTGTCTTCACTGGAAGGAACCTTCTAGACACGAATGTGCACAGAGGGTTAAATTTCTTGCTCAAATACATATACAAAATTATGTACCCAGCATGAAAAGCTAGCCTCAAAATTTTGATGTGAATTATTATGCATTTTTCAGGACAATTCCAGAAAGGATGATGTTGGCAGACATAAGATAATGTGGAATATAAATTGATAGTAGAGATTTCTCTCTAAGGCTCCACTTGTATGATATCAGCTAGTAGGCAGAAGAGGGGAGAATGATTAAAAAGCAGTGTTTCAGTAGATAACTGCAGAAGTTTTTCATCCTACCATGCAGAGGAGATAAAGTAGAAAAACACCTTTTTCAGCGTAATTCAATAAATATGAAATAATTCAATTATTTCAGTTCAGTCTACAATAAAAAGTGCTCATATCTTAGAATTACAATTATATGGTAATGCGAATTGCAATTTTTCTCCTTATTAGTGCAATATAACAAACAAAATATGAAGCCCAACATTGCATCAGTGTCTGAGACTAGTTTCAAGGACTTGAAAGAACACTTAGTCACAGTGGATCCTTAAGCCTTGCCTGGCTTGACTTGGTTATATAGTGGCTTGAAATGAAAATTTGTAGTATTAATTTTGTTATTTGGGAGCCTGCAACATTGATATAACATCTACTGCTATAACACATGAAAACATGGGGAAATGTGTCTCATAACTGACTTCTTGGATCGCAAAATAAAGGGTCACTTTGTGCTGATTACCAAGTATTTACATTAGTAACGCCAAACCCATGCACTGAAAAGTGAGTTCAGAGCACAGAAAATTCATGAAATGAACTTCCAAGTCATGAAGGAAAAAGAAAACAACGTAGGATCTTTTTTGCTTTGCCTTTTTTGGAGCGTTACGGTGTAAAGCTCCTTGTGTTTTCAAACATTTCACTACAAACATGTAGCCTAGAAACTTTCTTCTCAACTGCTGCTGGCTTTCTTGCAGAATTATACAACTGGGCCCCTCAGGAGGTACTATGCAACTTGCAAGAAAATAACTAGATTTGGTACCACAGTCAAGCCAGACATCATTAATCCAAGGAAGCTGAGAACTGGTTGTGTTAATAACGTCCAGAGCCCAACAATATTATTTTTAGTTGTCTCTTAAACACCATAGGGCCGGAGCAGAAAGGAGGTGGGATAAGGAGACGAGACAGACATGAAGTTGGCTCTCTGAGTGATCGCCTGCTGCCAAGCTGGGAGACAGCCCAGGCCACAGCATTAGCTAACTGGGTGTAGACAGGCTGAGTACAGGCTGAAGGGTGCTGGGATGTTGCAGAGGGGGAGGCTGGACAGAGCGTGAAGGATGGTGAAAAATAACCCATGAGGTACTTGGGCACATGCTTTGAGTGTCAGTTTGGCCTAGAGATGCTGTGAAGCATAGTTGTATGTGCCATCAGCCAACACACCCTTCTGATCCAACAGCAGTGCCTTCCTGTCCGGTGAAAGCAGTCTCGCTTGACAGCCACCCCAGGATTTCATTTATATTCCTCAGACCTATGGCAAGGGTTGTGTAAGTGATAGTATAGGTACAATCATAATTGAGGAGGAAGTAGATGTTTTTCAAAACTGTGAATTAATTTCTTCACTTCCCTTATCGTCTTTTCCTGGTTGTGCTTTGAAGGTATTGGCTTTTCTGAGGACATAAAATAAATTATAGGGAAAAAAATTCTTGTAGGAATGTGAGCCTACCTGGAAGCGGGACTAGAAACCTACAAAACCAGTATGACTGCAGATTGAAGCCAGGAGAATGGAGACACCTGAACACAAGGCACTTGAGAAAGACCTGTCATTAGTGAGTTTAATAGTACCTACATTTGAGGCTGAACACAGATACAAAAATGGTAGAAGTCTTTCTGTCTTTTCTTTCACACTCTTTCAGGAGAAAACAAATACTCCCCAAACCCATCAGAAAATCCATGTTTTCCAGTAGATTATTGTATGTAAACAGGTGTCATTAAAATTTCATATAGACCAAGCATTAGTTATGGGGCGTATAAAGTCATCCAAGATAGCAAAAACTTATCAGGAAATGTAACTATTAAAATTTCCATAGTTGTATAATGATCCAGTTATCTTGGCCAGTATGGAGGCATGGCTAAATAGTCTGTAGGATTTTTGTACTGGGTACATGTGCATAAGTTTTTAACATAACTAAAACAAAATCACCTTTAAGCAGAAATTATATTCAGTAAAACAGAGTAACCACTCCTCAGCCAGCATCAGATATATCAACCAGCAGCATGCTTTTGTTCAATAGTTTATTAAACAGTCCCATTGCTTTAGCGGCAAAAACTAAAAAACAATTTCCCAAATGAAAACACTTGGATTCTGGTCACAGTTGCTTTTCCTGCTGACCATAATGGCCTTAGAAGATTCAGATAGGCGTTAGCCTGATTTATTTCTTTTTCTCCTACCCTTTCAATGCATTTTGAGATGTGTGCTGGTGGTTTATTGCTGATTCAGTTGTCCTCAGGCCTGACATGCCTGGCTCAGGAGCAAGGGGCCAGCCCCTGTGGGGCTGATGGGACTTCTGGAATCACTGTCCATACACTTCCAGTCTGCTTAAACATGACTTTGGAAACTGTTCCTTTCACTGAGTTTGCCTCAGCTGTAACAGATGGAAGATACATTTTGAAAGGTTAAATTAGTTATATTAAATCTAATTAATTTAAAAGTCACAGTTGCACAACAAGGTTTGTGCACATCCATGGCAGGATGTAGAGAATGGGGACGCTGATCAAAGTAACTCACTGCAGAAAATGAAACTTTACAAACTGGAGTTTTGAGAATGGGAAATGAGTAAATTATGTTTAATAATGAAAGTAATTTGCTCCTCTAATTAGAATAAAAAAATCCTACTTTAGTAGCATGATATTGCATACTTGGGTTCCACTCATTTACATACCACGCAGAACTCCATCAGGAAGTCTGATGTTATGTGGGTCTGGTGCATGCCTGGGTGAGTTGCCCATGAGCTCCAAGCATTTTTCAAGAGCAGAATTTAAACATGTTTGCCTTTTCCAGGGAAGATCCGTGCCTTCCGGTCACTACAGCTTTGCAGCTTATTCCAAGCACATAAACTGTCAGACACTTGCAGAGAATCCAAAAAATGCAATTCTGTCAGCACTATTAAATACATGTATTTGTACGTCAACGTGCAATTCTTTTAGGTCAGATGCATAAGATGCTCATAATGGCAGGTTCAGTCTACATTTAAAAGAAAATTGTGTATATAAGGGATGGAACAACAGCAGCAAAACCCAGTAAAGCTTAACATTGTCAAGCAAATTTTTCCCAAGACAGTGCCATAAAATGGGTAATAATATTGCATTTGTTGTATGATAATGTCTGGGAATCTCTATCAGCCTTAGAAATACTGGACAAATTTTGTTCTGTGACTTGTGAAGTGGAAGTTATGTGCTGGAAATGTGATGGCTCAAATTTTTAGATATTGTCATTTCTTTCCTGTTTTAGAAGAAATCTGCATAAACACCTGAAAAATGTCATTACTGCAGAAACACTTTGATGTGTAACGCTGGCAAACTGAAACTTGTTCCTGCTGAATCAATAGTGAGATCGAGCTTCTGCTGCATGTTTTTTGCAATGGACTAGTTAAATCAAGGCCAAGCTAAACCTGCTCTGTTTCTGTGGCAACTTTCCCTAAGTTAAGGGGGTTTGGAAAGGGGACCTCAATCAGTCGGAGGCACTAATGCTCTCCTGAGTGATATTTAAAGGTGGCTTTTCAATATGTGATAGCATGATGTGAGTTTCCTGAAGTGGCTTTTACAGTGCACTTTAGTTATTGAATCTGTTATCTATTAAATATCAAGCAAACAGGAATGCTGTTTAGCATCCTAAATAAGAGTGGTGTCTGCTTGTTTCTCTTTCTGTGACTGCTGGCTAAAAAAAGAAATCCCAATAGCACTTCTTTCAAGTCAATTAGTTTATGCTGAACCACTGAACTGTGTAAACTGAGCTAATAGTGAAGTACAAAATCATATGGACAACAGTAGCTTGATTTTAATATGTGTGAGTTTTTGTGGGTTTGGGTTTTTTTTCAGTTCAAATAGCACAGTAGCTGTTTGCAGCCATATGGGCTACAAGTCTTCCCCAGGAACTGCTTTGTTAGTGTTGTATTGCTTCTCACTTGATGAAATAAAAAGCTTGCAGAATTGAATGGCATATAGTTTGTGACCCATGGTAACAGGCAACACAAAGAAAACCTACTTCAGCCATTTTCAATCTTTACTACTAAGTGAGCAGCAAGGAACCGGCTTGAAGTAGTACCTTGTACATAAAGAACAAAAGAAAGCTCCTTAAAGTGCTTTACAGTGATTGTGTCCTGCTGGATCCCTTGCGTCTCACAGAATCATTTGCTGTGCAGAGCACAAACTGGCCTCAACTTCAGCCCAATGACTCAGCAAAAAAATGTGTCCTTCCTAAGTGCCCCAGATGTTATTTCAAATATGGAGAAGCTTCCTCACTTGCTACTGTTATCTTGTGCCACTATAACTAATATTGCATAAACACCATTGCTGCAGAGATGTAGCACAGGGCATGAAGCAGAACTTAACATTACACACGGATGTTTCTGGTTCATGCCCCAGTCAGGCAGTAGTTGGCTGTGTTTGTGCATTTTTAAGTGAGAACATTTATTAGCAAGCTTTCTTCATTGCCTGCCCACCACAGATCCTGTTCAATCTCCATTTCACAGCCCTTCAGAAAACCTGACTGATGAAGGTAAAGAGGATAGTTCTTAAACCTTGGCACTGTTTTCTTCTACAACTGCAAATGTTGCAAATATTGGCAAGTACCTTGACCCTTCAGTCTTGACCTGATAGTATTATGGAAGCTACAGGCTCAGGCATGAGAAAGAACTTTCTTGCCTCAGAAGGATACCAGTTAGGTTATCAAGGTCAGCAGATATTAGAAATAAATGAATCAAGGACTGAAAGGGACCAGAAAGAAATTAAATCAAGGTTCATCTTCTACAAATGTTTGATAATGAATCCCACTTGATAATGAATTGCATTCTATAAAGGTTGTCAAGTAAATCTGTAGCTATTTTTTGCTATGCACGGCTCCTATAATACAAGTGAAATGTAATCCCCTAGTAAAGTATGAACTCTCTTTTCTTGCTCACTGGGTCTTAATTCCATCCCTACTTACAATTCCTGACTTTTTACTTGCTTAAACACACCTCCTCTGCCTGCCAGATCTGCCTGTGGTTCTTTAAGCATTTCAAAGCCATATCTCTGTAGTCAGTGTTTCTTCTCGTGGGTTGTTGTAACGGTCCTTTCTTGTCTGTTTGAGCAAACATGGGGTAGGATTTTGTCCAGGAGAGGGTTAGTTTGGATTCTTGGTGGAAACTTGATTTCCTTAATCTTCAGTTTTCTAAAGGGAAAAGGTGGATCCAATTCCCTGTGCAGTTCTGCAGAAGTCTGCTTTGGCCCATGTACTGGGTTTGACGTCGTGTGCCTTTCCCATGAAAGGGCCTGAAGTGCTCTTCTGTGAAGTGATGTAAAAGGTGCCAATGCACAACTAAAATTCTCAAAGAAAGAGAGAGTGAAGTTTAGACCTACTGTTTTCTTAGGGCTCTTTTATGGGGTTAAAGAAATATGGAACAGCTATTGCATTCACAGCTGATGAGTCTTTAATGGATTTTCTCCCAGGAATTTTTCAATGACATTTCAATCTATGCAAACTTCTGGCATCTGCAGCATCCCATGCCAAAGAATTCAAGCTCATGATAGGAAGAAGTATAGCTGTTTTGAGTCTGCTAGTTTTGCTAGATGCTCCCTCATTCCTGTTTCAAAAGATCCAGTGTATAATCATTCCTGCTTTGCCACCTCCATGCCACTCATGGAGACCAGCTCTTTGTAGCATGTTCCTTGAGCTTTTCCAGTCTCAAAGCTCCTAATCTGTAAATGTTCTTTCTACAGAAGAAGATCCATAACTTTCAGCAGCAGCTCTCTTGCCAAAAGGGCAAGAAGGGGATTGCTTAAGAAGATTTAGTCCATAAAAAAATCCCAGCCAAGGGGTAGGTTTTGAGTTTCTGTGCAGAAATCTTTACACTTGATTCTTCAACACAGACACTCACCAAACCTTCAGTTTAAAGCTGCCCAATTCAGGGCAATTATTGTATTTTCCTGGTTGAGAAATAACTGGCACAAGTGACCCACTCTGTCAGAAAATGCAAGTCTGTTAAAATGCACAGTACTGCAAATGATTTAAAGAGTCAATTTTGGTGGCAAATTTGCAGGAAAAAATATCAGTTGGAAGGTAATGGTTTCATAAAGTGAAACACCCTCAGGATTTCACATGTTAGTGGTAATTGAGCTTCAGCTACAGCGACGCACTGGTACTGTTAACAGAAATTACTGAGGATAAAAATATTGCTGTGACTTATTAAAGTTTCCATAAAGCTATAGCTTAATTTAGCAGTATGCCTGAATTCTCCACCTAGTTTTGCAGACTAAAGCTGTATTTTGTAAGGCTGGATTGCCCCCCTCCCTCTACACACACACACACATACCACCTCTTCACATACACCACCTCTTCACACACACCCACACACACACCCACCCCCCCCATTAAAATTAGTGTCAGTGGCATCTCAGCTATTGAAGTGGCTTTGGAAACTTTAGATGGCTCTTTCTAATAACAAATTATTCATGAAATTTAGCTGAAAAAAGTTAAAGCCTCAGACCTGACTGCTCGCTACAACTCAGCTGTGTTAAAACAGATGCAGAAGATAAACTATAAAAATGAAATAACACCACTGCTAAACATTAAAGTTTCTTGATTTCATGGCAAATTAATGGCTTTTTCATTCCAATTTTTTCTATGTTAATGAGTTCTTCTCTACACTCTGATTCCAGTGCACTTGGTATTTAAATTTATAGTGTTAATAATGTATTTTTTAAATAGTTATCTCTTTACTTTATTTTCATCCTGCCACAGCTCAATCCAAGCGCATTGTGTAGTACTAAAATACTTATCGGTGAGTTCTTTGCTTTTAAGACAAAGTCATTTGCAATTAAAAGTTATGGCAAAAGAGGGTTAAATATTTCTGGATCCTGTGGGGTTTTGCTGTTGTTTTCAGACAAATCTATGCAGGGGCAGTGAGAGCAGGAACTTGAGAGACTGTAGTGCAGAACAGCTGGGATCATATGCTGCCCTCTGTCTTGGGTAAGCCCTTTCTGGACTGCTACAGCTCACTGACAACTTGTGAACATGTAGTATCAAACACTGCTTTTTGCTTCTTAATCGGTTTCTTTCAACACCTCCTCAGTCAGTCTTGTAACTCTAGAGAACATAGACTGCCTGGCACATCATGTTTTTCAATGCTTTACCAACGTGGTCAAGCATAAATCAGTGATTTATGAAACAGCCCTCTATTTAAAGTCAAGTGAGTGACCGAAATGTAGAACAGGAAGCATCTCACTGATGCAGGCGGTTGACATAGAAACTTGCTCAGGTCAGCAACTATTATTTTCCAGCAAATCTTTTAAAAATCATAAATACTTAGTGCTGTGAACAGCAAATACTCGGGTGCTGCTCTTGAGCAAACATCTGGCCTTTTTCTTTCCTATGAAGAGTTTTTTGAGTATTTGAAGTTCAGTCCTCTGCTGGTGACAGAGACGGAGTTTTTTCTTGCCATCAAAATCAACTTGATCTTTATGAAGCCCTAACCCTGCTTTGTTGAATGTATCTTCTGCTGTAGTCACAGAAATACATAACACTTGCAAATTGCAGTCTACATTGTGTTTTCTAAGAAAAATTGAATGTACCAGTCTTGGTGGCATTTATGGCAAGCTAAAAACTGCATATGTGGACTACAGATTAAAAAGCCAGAAGAGAAAACAAGTCTTGTTAAGACTCTGATTGTATCCATGCATCAGTTTTTACTGTGACACTAAACATTACAGAGTCAGAAACACAGTCCCTAATTTGATAATAGCAACTGCTTATACTAAACATAGAATCAAAATCATTTAGGTTGGGAAAGACCTTCAAGATTATAGAATGTAACCCTTAATCTCTGTGTGCAGGTAAGGATATTTTCTTTCAATGCCTATTTACAGGGATATTCATAAGTACAGTTTTCCAAGTTCTGTGCTCAAAGCACCCTATGAACTTTCCCACATAATGAAAGTGGTGACCTCCAGCACATATTTTGCCACATTTCTAAGCATTTCAGAATACAATTTCCTAATATCAGCTGTAGCAGAGAAGGTCCCATGACCATGAAAGGGATGTGTGATGAACTGAGTTACATCTTCTGTTCACTGGCAGAGTGAAGGGGCATTAGGAAGGATTCCTGTACCCTTTCTTTTTGAAGCTGTCTCCCTCCATCCTACCTGCAGTCACAAACCTTTTCTGTTATGCCCAATGTGGACACTAGACAAGAGTAAGTTTATCTTGTGAAATACCAGCCCCACCTGAGCTCAGGTATTTGATCTAATATTCTGTATTTAAATACTGGATGCTGGCACTAGTTAAATCCTAGTCTAATTTTTGCCATTCTCACTTATTTTAATTTCCAGTAGGTCAATATTGAGCAAACTACCCTTTGAACATGCTGCTTTGCTCTGCATGATTGCCAATGTGCAGGGTCTGCACTGGCCTTGTTTCCCTGTTCCACTGTGCACTAGATACAAACAAGTAATTTTCTGATCAAGAGCACAGAGCAAACACCGAAAAATGATCTACAGAAGTAGGTGGAAATCAACTTTTAATATAAACTTGTGCTTCCTGGCAAAGAAAGACTGGAAATATTCTAGATAGCTGCCCAAAACAATCGATGGGAGAGAAAGAACATGTGTTTTGAAGGCAAAAAAAGTTGCTGTGTGAGCACAAACTGAATTACAGTCAAGCTAATCTGATTGTACCTTGAAATGTTTACAAAATTGCAGGGGAAGATACTCAAATATGACCACTTTCCATGAAAAACCCTTTGTAAATGAAACATTATGAAATATTTGTTGTGGTTCCTATCAATTTTTAAAGATCCCAAGTGGTAACAGCAGGTGCCATGGAAATCTGTCACCTCATCATGGCCATTTCTAATAAGAACTTTTTCGACGAGAACCTCCACCTCTTCTAACTGCTCCACTCCCTCTGGACTGAGGAACTCTTTTGGGTCACTGTGCTGGGTTTGGTTGAGTGTTGAAGAGAAAACATGCCAGGCACAGGTTAAGAGAAATGGGTCTATCTCATTGCCAGAGGGTACAGGTCCCAAGCATGTTTCTGACATTTCTTGCATATATAGCTGCATAGGTTGCTCTTTCAAAAGCTGTTTTTCAGGATAAATCTAAAACCAGGGAGTGGTAACTCTTCTTAACTTAAACTGAACCTCAAGCTTACTTAGGAGAACCCGTTGGGGTGTGCTGGTATTTTCTACAAGCTTGCCAAAACAAAATAAGCTACTAGCCAGTAAACAACCGCATTCTGGGAATTTCAGGATGTCTGATGATGTTTGTATCTTCATTACCCCTGGGATAGTGTAGATACAAAGCTAAGCTCATAAAGGGCCATAAAGAGTTTTCCATATCATTCTTTATTGTGTGCTCACATCTGGCTTTCACCACTGATTCAAAAACAAGATCGTCATGTCATCCTTCTTTATAAAGGAAGCATATTGTGTACATATTATTCTGGTTATCTAATGGAAAAGGTTTGGAGTTGATGGGTTGTTTTATTCCCCACAGCCCATAGAGCTGGCTCAGAATTTAGCACTATCAGATACAATATCCAAAGGTTTGACTTTATTAATATACTTCATACAAATAATGATATCATAATACTAAAACAAGTTAATGTGAGTTTGAAAAAGCAGTTAACCCGCATGCTTCATGGTATAAATTATGTCTTGGGAAGAAGAAAATGGTCCTTTTCAAGATTTCTTGCACCTTTCTCTGGAGTAATGAGAATTTTACCAGCTCACATATATTAAAAAATATACTTTTAGAACTAGGCATTCTTCCTCCCCGTTTCTTGGGTTCTTCCAGCAGACAGTGAGTATTATCTTGAAAGTAAAAGCTAACTGAGGGCTTACAGCCCATGATTCACTCTCTACAAGCGTGACAGAAAGTTGAGCTGTAATTTCGCCAGTGATTCCAGAAAGACTTGTGTAACTTTTGGCTCAAATAAAAATGTTGTTTTTCTCTTCCTCAATTGTGTAATAAATAAAGGATCAAGAAGTGAAGAAATACAAATAATGCTATCAGTGAGAGTAAGGAGGCCTTGAAACAGCTTCTGAGAGATCTAGTACTTTCTTCATCTTAAAAGCTATTAGTTACAAATTGATGTCTGTCTGTAGTCTTAAATTCAGGAATTACTGGATAAAATACAAGGCATTTGTCTGGACTGGAATATGAGTGCATGATCTGAATCGTATTTCCTATTTATAAAATTTCTGAGGCAATATGTACCCAAAGGAGGTTTGCATATTAACAGAATTATCATTGGAGGTATTTCACAACCAGTGTGAGGTAACCCTCAAAGGGCAGAGTAATGGTGATTGGCACTGGAAGAAAGAGTGATCAGAAACTGCATTTCATTCTAGAGCAAAAAAGTTCACCGTCCTCATCCTCCCACTATCTGTCTCAAGGTGAACTGTTTTCTGTTAACTCTACAGTCGAGCATAAAACTAAATGCCACAGCTTTATCTTTCTTATCAATTGCTCGTAAGCTTATTTATTCTTTTATAGTAAATATTAGGGTATAGGGTCATCAGAAAAGTTGACTTTGGAAAAGTTCAGTCAGCAGAAGAGATACACAAATATTGCCTTAAAAGAAAGCCCCAAGAAAATAACTGGAGCAGAAGCCAACATCTGTTTATTCTTCCTGGCATATTTGTTGAGATTCTTAATTTAATTTAATCTAATGGGATGCATGAATGATCACTGTGATCTGGCTATGCTATCTCATCAGAGAAGCCTCCATACACCTCTAGTCCCATTTGAAAGTGATTCTTGTAATTAATTTTCTAAAATAAGTGTAGTTACTTTACACATCATTTACTCCATTTCCCTATTGTCTAATGAAGTAAAAAAATATAAATTTAGTTGAAATGGTCTTGCCAGTTATTGTAACTGTTTGTTCACCTGCTCTTCTCAGAAGAGCTTTTTATTTGGCTTGTCTTCATATATCTTTCTCTTTGCTCTCTGAATTAACCTTGGTGGTTTTCAGCACAGGGAGAGCATAAAATATAAGTCTGTTGTCCCTGGGACTGGACTGTTGGTTTAGAGATACTGCAGAGCTCTCCCTTTGCTTAACATTAGCTGTCAAGGGTTGAGTAGTCCATATAAGAAGGAATGATTTATATGCACAACCTGATTATGATTTATTTGGGTTTTCCTCTGTTAAGCATTTTTCTAATTTGCATATTAATATTACATTAATTAAAAGAAGGTTGCTGCCCACCAAACTCCTCATTAAATGTCAAGTCTGTTCATCTAATAGATGGCTATTTTCCCCAGGTCTCCTAACACAGCCATATCTGGAACATGCAGTGCTCCTAGGAAAGGCGAGAGACTGAATAAAGCCAGAAATGTTCATTGCCAAGGTAAGCCATAGCTGGCAATCCAGCTTCCTACAGATGCCTGCCAAGGCATCCCAGCGCCTGAGCTTCTCCCAGTTCATAGTTACAACTGAGATGTGCACATGCATACAACTCCACCTAAGTGACATTTAAGTTAGAATTCTTCACCCAGAGAGGAAGGAGAATCTCCACCCTCTGTGACATTCACACCTGGCACATGCATGGCCTTGATAACTGTGTTCTGATCTTCCACGTGTATTCAACGTAAAGGCTGGGCCTGCTTTGAGTGAGGGAGTTGGACCAGAGGTGTCCAGAGCTTCTTTTCAACTGAAATTATTGATGATTCTCTAACTGTGGCGCTTCTGTATTTGTTTGGGGCACAGGGATTTCACTTCTGTGATATGAACCACCGTTGCTTTAAACAATGTGTTTTCTTCTGGGTAGTCTAATCCCTCTTTGAAATACCTTATTTGTGTTCTGGAAGAAAAGCTTTTTGTAGGTTTTGAGAAGCCTGCATTCACTGCAAGTGATGCCATGTGCTATGTTTTAGAGAATACATCACGGGCACAACATTCATATTTGATTGTATTTGCCCAGTATCAAATGAACTCTGTATCTTAACACTAAAGAGATTTTTTACTTTCCAACTTTGCAGTTTCTGTGGTTTTAGTTATTAGTAGACATAGCTTGTTTATAGCTTGTTTATAGATGTTGTCTTCTAGTAAATGTTCAATACCCCCCCCTTTGCTCTCCCATGCCCTTGTCCTCAGATGCCTTCGTGCCTATTAGAACTGTTTCCTGTCCCCTGAAGCACACATATTTTTCATCCACCAGTAGTACAGTCAGTGCAAGAATTTCCCCATTCTACTGAGTGTTTCTGAGTATTCACAAACGACAGTTACAAACTGGTTTGGATAAAATACGTCCTCCCATTCTTTAGAGGCTTCAAATGTTTCTGCAGAAATTATTTATCAATCTTCACACAGAGACAGGCCGAAAAGATTGTTTTATGTTGGAATTAGCTCTATGTGTGCATTTGACATAAAATAATCTGCTGGCAGAAGCACCCTACTTTGAAGCTGATGAAAGCAATGTGTGATAATTAAGGAAGCAAATTTGGTTTTAATTGCCAAAATTATTTCCAGAGCTACTACTTAGAGATACTGCATTTGTCTTAGTTTCTGTTGTTAAAATTGTAATACTCTACAATAATCATTTCTTCATTTAACATAATTCTTAATCTGAAGCATTATTAATGATGATTTTAAAGCATAAACATAATTAGTCAAAATATACAAACATACATTTTCTAGCTATTTTCAGAGACATTTAGTGTTAAATAGTTAGGGATTGTTTTAAGGGACTAAGGAGTACAGTAATTCCATGAATGCTGTAGGGATTGAACTCGGCTTTTCTGTTACTGTCTCTGAGGCAACAGGAGTTGGTGTGAAAAGTGCTTTGGCTGCAGTCCCATCACAATGGGATGACTGTTATGCAAATATATACAGTGTGTCAGAAAATATCATTTCTTTTTTTTTTTTTTTTTTTTTTTTTGGTTTTGTTGCTCAATTTTGACCAATAT